>CAWUER010000261.1:0-283195 GCA_963921195.1 Pegoplata infirma
TATGAATTTAAAGAGATTTTTTTTATTTGTTACTTTTTTAAATTTTATATTTAATATTATTTATTTAAAATAAAATCATATTAGTAATAATTATGACTAATTTTTTATTAAAAAATAAAAAAAGAATGTTTATTTTGGCTCGAGGTCATTATTTTCTTTACTAATTAAAACCACGATATTCTCATAGCAAAATTTTCAAGAAAATTATGTTTCTGTTTTAAATTTATTTATGTTGGTCATTTTTGCAAGACTTAATCGACACGTGTTTCGGGATTTGTCAGATTCCATTGTCAAGATTATTTAGAAAAAATAGAAACGATTTACTACAAAGTAGTAATGACTCATTAGACTCGTTTGCTACTTTGCAGTAAATCGTTTCTATTCTTGCTAAATAATCTTGACAATGGAATCTGACAAATTCCGAAACACGTGTCGATTAAGTCTTGCAAAAATTACCAACATTAATAAATTTAATACAGAAAAATAATTTTCTTGAAAATTATGCTATGAGAATATCATGGTTTTAATTAGTAAAGAAAATAATGACCTCGAGCGAGAATAAACATCCTCAAAATATCATATTAGTAATATTAATAAATACATATTTTAAAAAGCAATCTAGTAACAGAATTAAAAAAATGTCTGTGGTAAAATAATTAACTAAAATCTCGTTCGTTAATTTTTCAAATCCTACACCACATATTTACCAATGTTTATGTACCTTAGTAAATATAACTGCAAATTAGTATTAGTGTGTGAAGGAATGCGTATATTCATTAGGGAAACCAAACGGAATTAGCTTTAAAAATTCCTGGTATCCGATACAATAATCTCTACGATTTTTTTTTTGTGTACACTCAAAAAAATAAACTGGTAAAACACCTGGTAAAATGCCTTGTAATCCTGTTCTACCAATATTTAAAAATTTTCCTTGTTTTTTAACAAAAAATTTTGTACTTTGCTCAAACGAGAACTACAGTTTTATTGGTAATTTTACAAGTTTATTTTCGTAATTGTATTCTACCATTTTGAAAGGTTATTACATAAAAAATTGTAATTTTACAATAAAATTTTTATTACGAGGATTCTAGTTGAATTACAAAAAAACTGTTATTTTACAAAAATTATGTTAAACGAGGATTTATGTTTGATTTTTTCTGTAAGTACAGATCGAGCACGGGCTCTAATTATATTTGTTATAAGGGTTCAAGTTGAAAAAATGCAGAAGAAAAATAGAATTTCTAAAAGTTATTGACATTTCTGGTATTTCTTATACCGGTTTCAAACATCCCAGTTAGCGTCATCATCAGTAGGATTTTAAATGTCGGTTTGTCTTGATAATGAAAACTGTTTTTTATATATGTGAATATTTTTAGTTTCTACAGAATAAATTTTGACAGTTGCCAACACTACAATTCTATCTCTATGTTTATGTTGTTTAACACAAAAAAATAATTTTTTTTTTGTATTTTTTTTTTTTTTTATTGAAAAATATTAAAAAAAAAAATTGACAAAATTTTGAAAAATTTATTACGAGGATTCTAGTTAATTTACAAAAAAAACAGCTATTTTACAAAAATGATTTTATTACAAGGATTTATGTTGTTTAACAAAAAAATTTTTTTTTGTAAATTTACCATTTTGGTTTGCAAATTTACCATTTTTTAAACATATTTACCATTTTTTTTGTAAGTTTACAATTTTTTTTCTATTTTTCCGATTTTAAAACAATATTTTTAAAATTTTTTGGCGCATTCAAAATTACGAGGAAATCCTCGTAATTTACGAGAATTTTACCTACCTCCTATTTTACGAGAATAGCCTCGTTAAATCGCCAGATTTTTTGGTAACTTTACAAGGTTTTATTTTTGAGTGTACTAGTTTCAAAAAATTATTTTGAAATAAGACTTTAAATTAATATGCATTTTGACAACAAATTTTACAAAATTCTATAAAATCCCAAGATAAGAACCACCCAAATGTATATACACTGATATTTTATAAAAATCACTTAGAAATTCATAACTCAAGTGTAGCATATGTATATCAACCACTCCCACACTAGTGTCACGTCAAACTGTATCATTTGATGTCGCAGAAAAAACCTTCAACAAGGTAGAAATTTATGTATGTACTACATGAGAAACATAGTAAACTACAAACATATGTATGTGTGTAAACGGATAGTAAATTTAACGCATGTCTAGACATGACTTACATTTATCAATGTTAAATTTATATTAGATTAGGTTAGGTAAGGTTAGAGAAAATTGGAAAAATAACAATAATTGAATTTTATATCAGCAATGAAATGGAACGATTAAACTGATTTTTGCATAGGATGGTCATGTGAGGGTTATTATTTTTTACACTCAAAGAAAAAAAAAACTTGTCAAATTGCTAGGTGGACCCAATATGTCTAATAGAGGCACCTCCAGGGGGGCGTACGGACATAGCGCCCAAGGTCATATTGCCCAATTGGAAAAAGTCATTACACCCCAAAAAAATGTGTGTTAGTTTTTGTTGGAAAATTTTTGGACGATATAACCATTTTTTTTTGGGTATTTTAACAATTTTCTTTAAATTAATTTAAATTATCAAAAATGTCATATTACCCAAAGGTCAAAATGTCGTATTTAAAAAATGTCATAACACCCAAAAAAATTTTATAAAATAACACTCTCAAATACTTTTTTGTATACAATATTTAAAAGTTTTTGTGCATAGCCGGCCTTCGGCCGGACTTAGGGGTTACAAAATCCATACATTAAGCTCACCCTTTCCGCAAAATTAAGCTTTCTTGGGTAGAAGGCCTTAACGCGATTAACTTTTTATGCCTAAAATGGTCTGCTAACCAAAATAGCTTTGGTTTGCAGAGAGGGTGGGTTTAATGCACGGAATTTGTGATCCCTTAGCCCGGCCGAAGGCCGGCTACTCAGAAATCCTTTACTAATAAAAAAACTACAGAAGTCATAATTTCGACATTTCGCCCAAAAAAATGTTTTGGATTTTTTGACAATTTTGTTTGGGAGAGAGACATTTTTAGACCTATCATTTTGGGTTATCATTTTGGGTTAAATGTCATGTCGTCCAAGCTGCGACATATAGTCCAAAATGATAGGTCTAAAAATGTTATTTCTCCCGAAACAAAACTGTCAAAAAATCCAAAATATTTTTTTTTTTGCGAAATGTCGAAATTACGACTTCTATGATTTATTTTTTTGTAACCCATTCCTGCCTAATGGGTATTTAAATACCCAAAAAAGTGTTGATCCTTAAAAAAATTTAGCGCGAGCTAGATGGGAGATATCGGGCTAATTCCTTTTTCATAAAAAGGAGAAGAGATTGGGCTAAATGTGAACATTTAACAAAATTTTTTTTTGTTTTGTTTAACTTTTGTTTTTCACTGACAAAAATTGAAGATTTTTCTTAATCGAAAATACTCAGGAAAAGTGCACCTAAAATGTGATGCGGGGGGGGGGGGTAAGGGCAATTTTGGTTTTCACGAAAATTAATTGGAGTTATTTTGACACCCAATAGAAACTTTTTAGACCCCTTTCAGCTCAAACAAAAAATAAAAGTAAAAAATTACACAGCCTAATACCCATGTCATATCTCAGGTCGGAGTTGAGGTAAATTTTTTTTATTTTTTTCTAGCAACTTCTGTGGTCTTCCAGGTACACATGTCGAAATTTCATTAAAATCGTACGAGCCGATCTATGGGCAGGCAGTAATGGGGTAATAAAGGTTTTCTGCGTAGACGGCCTTCGGCCGGGCATAAGGATTATATACTCCATGCATTAAACCTACCCTCTCTGCAAACCAACGCTATTTTGGTTATCAGGCCTTTTTGATGCCTAACAAATTTGATAGTGTAAAGGCCAGCTACCCTAGAAAACTTTACTTTGTGGAGAGGGTGGGTTTAATGCATGGATTTTGTAATCCCTAAGCCCGGCCTGCTATGCATAAAAACTTTAAAATATTGTGTTAAAAATAACAACATTGGTGAGTTTTATGATTATTTTTTTATTTTTTTGGGTGCTATGACTTTTTATAAATTCAACATTTTGATATTTGGGTAAACATTTTTGACAATTTATATTAATTTAAAGAAAATTGTTAAAATACCCAAAAATAATGGCCATATCGTCCAAAAAATTTTGCAACAACAACTTACACACATTTTTTTTGGGCGGAATGACTTTTTTAAATTGGGCGATACGAGCTTGGGCGCTTTGTCCGTACGCCCTTCAGGGGCCCCAAGGACACTTTTTGAAAACGAAGGCTTTAAATGCTTGCCACTTTGTTTTTTATTACCCGATGTTTATAATTTTTTTAAAGAGCTATGTATAGATTCCAAGTCAAATATAGCATTTTAAATTGTTTTATTTTTTATCATTTTTCTTTCGATGAAACAAATTTTTTTCCATAATTTCCATGTTTTTTTTTCTTTAAAAATATTCAAATCCATTTTTTTTTTTCATCAAAAAAATTAAGTTTGATCAAAAAAAAGATTTTTTTTCATCAAAATTATGTTATTTATTTTTGGTCGATTTCTTTTGTCAGTAAAATATTTATTTTCAAATTTTTTTTATTTTTATTAAAACAAAAATTTTGTTCATTAAATTTTTTTATTTTTTGTATTCATAATTTTTTTTTTTGTTTTCATAAAAATTTTTTGTTTTCATTAATTAGTTTATACAAATTTTTATACGGTACACTCTAATCAATTTTCATGTAAATTTACTCTGTTTATAGTAGGTAACTTGTCTCCTACTATAAACCCTGTAAAAATACATGTTGTGTTTAAAGTGATAGACACATAGTATGTAAACGTACATATTCATGTGTCTACAAAATGTTTCGGAACAAAAATGTTTCAATAAATATTACGGTGTTTGTGTGTAAACACACATTTTAATTTAGTAAACTTAAAAAAGAAATGCCCAAAAATACATGAAAATTTTGTATTTATACATTGAAAATGTTTTTAATGAAACCACCCAATCTATTCCAATTTCAAATAATAAAACAAAGAAAAGTATTTTTAAATGATCCTTTATTTAAAATAGAAAATGTTAATAAAGATTTAAAACAAAGCCATAATCAAATAAAAGGGCTTAAATTAAATAAAAAAAAATTAAGCTAAACAAATAAAAAATTAATAAAAAATATAAGAAAAATGTTTCAGAATCTGAGACTTTTTCTATAAAGTCTCAGATTCTGAGACTTTTTCTATAAGAAAAATGTCTCAGAATCTGAGAAAAAGAAAAATCTGTGAAAAAGAAAAATCTGAGAAAAAGAATGACAGCCCTTCACGTTTGAACATAAACATGGTGGTTTAGAAGGCGTAAGCTAAATAAATTATTCTTATAGAAAAAGTCTCAGATTCTGAGACATTTTTCTTACAGAAAATGCTCAGATTCTGAGACATTTTTCTTACAGAAAATGCTCAGATTCTGAGACATTTTTCTTACAGAAAATTCTCAGATTCTGAGACATTTTTCTTATAGAAAAAGTCTCAGATTCTGAGACATTTTTCTTATAGAAAAAGTCTCAGATTCTGAGACATTTTTCTTATAGAAAAAGTCTCAGATTATCAGATTCTCAGAATCTGAGACTTTTTCTATAAGAATCTGAGACTTTTTCTATAAGAAAAATGTCTCAGAATCTGAGACTTTTTCTATAAGAATAATTTATTTAGCTTACGCCTTCTAAACCACCATGTTTATGTTCAAACGTGAAGGGCTGTCACTTCTAAACAATCAAATAAGCGGCTTCCCTTTCGATCTAAAATAGTCTTTCATTGCTTTTATTTCCTTTTATTATTTTGCATCCTCTATCATTCTATTTCTGATTTCTTTGGAGAAATTGTAAAAATATCTGTAAAAAATGTATAATAAATAAAACGATTTCAGAATTTATTTATATACATACATATGTATGTTTTTATTTTAATGGAAACAATTTACCATCATGGAACACCAAAACTTTATCCTTAATATTTCCCTTAAATTGAGTTGAACGCATTGTAATTGGTGAAAGATTTATCCCGTTTTTATTCGTATTTAAAGTTTTTGTTCAAGTTTCCCAAAATTATTTCTCTTATTTGAATAAAGTTTTGACATTTTCAATAATACTATTAAATCATGTACGATTACATATTATGTGTCTGAAACAAAATTTACATACAAAAAATTTATATTTAAAGTGAAAGTGTTTATAATCTTATAAACATGTTTCAAAACACACAATGTACAACACTTTGTGTTTAATTCTTTACAAATTAATGCGTAACTAATTTTTTAAACACTCCGTGCTTAACGGTACGCCTTTTCTGTAAATATACATGAAAATTTACTAACTTAATAATAGTAAAGTTACATGAATTTTTTAGAGTGTATACAAGAATTTGTATACACCCAAAAAAAACGTGGGTATTCAATACTAAAAATTTTACTAATGAGCTAATTTTTTAGTCCAAAATGATCTAGTGCAGTGGTTGGTAATCAATACTAAAATTTTTTAATAATATTATTCAAAACCAGTAAAAATTTCTAATTTTAGTACTTTGAAGATACTAAAAAACTACCGTACTACTGGTAATTAGTAACTTATTAGTAGATTTTGGTACCAAATCACTTACTAATATTTTTACTGCAGAATTATTTTGAGTGTACACTCTAATTAAAATGATTTCAGTTTCCTGCAATAAATTGGTTAAATTTACACAAATTGTGTAATTCTACTTAAAATTATTGAAAATTTACCCAATTTATAGTAGTATATTATTGGAGTTTGTTGAAATTTACCCAACTTATAGTAGGAAACTGGACTAATTTTTTTAGAATGTACTGTATAAAAAAAATTTATTGAAAATGGTTGTAGTAAAATGTATTTTAAAAGTAATTTATTTAACAATATTTTGCAAATTTTGTTTGGTTTTTTGTAAAAAAAATTATTTAAAATGCTTTTAGGGAAAATTGTTTGTCTTTTTTTTAATTTCTAAGTTGCAAAAAATTGTTTGTGTTGTTCTTAGCCTTGTAAACGTTTTTGCAAATGATTTTCGATCAGAGATAATTTTAAAAATTAAGAAAAAAGTTTCGAAAATTAACTATGATGGGTTTTGCAATAAAAAAAAATATTTTTTTAAAATTTCACAAAGCGCTTGTAAAATAGGGTGAAGCAAATATATCTCGGTAAATCATGAAAATTTCTTGTAACTTGAAGGGTTCTTAAAGTTAAAAATTTAAATTTTTTAGTAAATGTTGAACTTTTTCTATAAACAGCTGCGAAATTAATATTTTGGCAAAAATATGTAGCAAATTAAAAAAAAATATTTTTTCAAAAACAAAAATTTTCTTTGCAAATTTAATTTTTTCTTTTTTGTGAATTAAAAACTTCTTATTGTTAACTTACATTGTTTTTCTGAAAAAATAAAAAGTTTAACAAAAAAAATTTAATTTAACAACTTTTGGAGAGGTACAAATGATAATGTTTTAAGGCTGGTGTCTAATTTTAAAAAAGTTGCAGGACGCCACCTTAGTTTGACTATAAAAGTTCAAGAATAACAAAAATAGAAAAGAAGAATTGCTGTTTTTATTTTCTTAAATCAAAAATTTTAGTAACTTGGGATTGTTACTTGCATAATAATACACGTCGTGGAAAATACACCAGCTGCTGAATAAAAGTAACATAATTATTTTTCAACAATAATTTTTTTCATTTAAATTTTTTTTCATCAATTTTTTTTCATCAATATTTTTGTTTATCAATATTTTTTTTATAATTTTTTTTTTATCAATATTTTTCATCAATATCTTTTTTTCATCGATATTTTTTTTTCATCAATATTTTTTTTCATCAATATTTTTTGTCATCAATATTTTTTTTTCATCAATATTTTTTTTTTTATCAATATTTTTTTTCTGCCAATATTTTTTTTTCATTTTTACTTTTTCATCAATATTTTCATTAATGTCTTTTTTCATCAATATTTTTTTTTTTCATCAATATTTTTTATCTGTCATATATTTTTTTATCAATATTTTTTTTTCATTGCTTCATCAATATTTTTTTTTCATCTTTATTTTATTTTGTCAATATTTTTTTCATCAATATTTTTTTTCATCGCTTCATCAATATTTTTTTCTTATCATTATTTTATTTAATCAATATTTTTTCCATCAATATTTTATTTTGGACGTCACCTTTGTTTTGACTATATAAGTTAAAGATTAACAAAAAAAATTAAATAAGAATTACGGTTTGTATTTTCTTAAATCAAAAATTTTAGCAACTCGGGTTTGTAACTTGGATAATAATTCACCTCGTGGTGAATAAAAAAATATTCACCAGTTGGTGAATAAAACGTAACATAATTATTTTTCATATCTTCATCAATATTTTTTTTCTGTCAATGTTTTTTTTTTCATTTTTACTTTTTTATCAATATTTTTTTTTTCATCGATTCATCAATATTTTTTTTTCATAATTATTTTATTTTATCAATATTTTTTCTATCATTATTTTTTTTTTCATCAATATATTTTTTTCATCAATATCTTTTTTTCATCGATGATTCATCAATATTTTTTTTATCAACATTTTTTTCTGTTAATATTTTTTTTTTTTTATTTATTTTTTAGAAAGTTCTAAAACGGGCTTTTAAGGTCCTAGTGGTATTTATGCAAATAAAAAACTATTTATTTTCATGTTTCCTCCGACGTTTCGTTGGATATTCCCAACATCTTCAGGGGTATTTTTATTAAAATCTGGCAACATTACAAAGAAAAAACACCAAATAGTTCAATAACAACAACACAATAAATTGCAATAGTTTCAATAATAATACTTACAAATAATCTTTACATTAATTTTCACATTTAAATAAAACACATTTTGAATTACATATACACAACATAAAACAAATTAATTTTAACAAACAAATGTAGAAAAATAAATAAAAAATATCACAGAGTAATTATTAAAACTAAGTATCACAGTTGAAGTTAAAGTTAAACTAAATTATTGCTCTTGAATAATTTCCGTGTGTGTTGTCTTTGCTTTCCTTTTTATTTATTGCATTTGTAGCTTTTTCTTGTATTCTAAGGCTCTCAAGAGTATATCTCTTATTTTCTCTTCTTTCCACATCGAGTATACGAACATTGTCAAGATCAGGTGAATGTTTTTCATCAATACAGTGTAGTGAAAGAGCCGTCGTATATTTTAAATTTCTGATGTCAGCTTCGTGTTCTGCTACTCTTGTCCCCAAACTCCTTTTCGTAGTACCTACATACACTTTACCACAATACTCCTCTTCTTTGCCTTTGCATTTAATTTCGTACACAACATTACTCCTTTCCTTATTTTCGATTTTAGTTTTTGTTTGTGTAAATAATGATTTAATTGTTTTGTTTGGTCTGTGCGCTAAAATTACATCGTTGTCATTTATTATTTCTCTTATGTGTTTATTTTCTGTGAGCTTTGGTATGTATGAAAGGCTGTAGTACCTGGTGTTGCCAGATGTGGTGTTTTCATTTGTCCCATTTGATTTTCCATTTTGTACCTTTTTTATTAAATTGTTTATCAAATATATTGGGTAACAATTGTTCTGTAATATTTCCCTAAGTTTGTTTATATTCTTCGATATAAATTTGTTGTCACTCAATTTAAAGACAGTTGTAATTAAATTTATAGCCGTATTAATTTTCTGTTTGTTGGGTTGCGTGGAGTGAAAGTTGATGAGACGTCCTGAAGCAATTGATTTTGAATACCAATCTGTAATAATTTTACCATTTTCGCGATATATTTGCATGTCTAAATATGGAATGGAGTAGTTTTCTTCCTTTTCCATTGTAAATTTTAACTTGTTATGGTAGCTGTTGAAAGTTTTAAGTATGATTTCTTCGTCATTTCTTTTAATTATGGCAAATAAATCATCTACATATTTCGTGATTAATGTGATATTGCCCAGCAAAAATTGGCATTACTAGTAATGGGTTTGTAATCCGAAACAAATGTTAATAAGTAGTTACTTATTGAATGAAACACTAATTATTTTAACAAGGGCGTGAGACAAAAATAACTAGTGAAGAGTATGGAGATAAATAAGTAGTTACTTCCTCGGATTACAAATAAGGAGTAAAAACCCATTACCAATAAGAAGTAAAATAATTAGTTAATTAAAACTTTTAAAATTTAACTTCTTTTTACTGAAACTTAAAAATTATATATATATATGTCCTTTATTTAATTATATATAATATAAATACAAATTGTAGCATAAAATACTTTAATAAAATGTTCACGAAGAACATAGGGCGTCAAAAAAAAACTTAAATATTGCGCAATTTTTATTAAGTTTTTAAGTACTTTTTAAGTTAATTGAATTGTAAAGGTTAAAAACTGCAAGTGCAAGAAGATATTATTACTTAGAGGTGCTTTTATAACATATTACTGAGAATTAGTTACTTTTGGGCTTAAAATAATGTTAATGGTAATGGGTACTCATTATAAATAATGTACTTGGTAATGATTACTTTTCCCAACTCATTACCATGTTTTTGCTGGGTGATACCCCCATTTCTAAGTTCATCCAATACTTGTTCCAAAAGTGTGTCAAAAACAATATCAGCAATAGGCGGCGAAAGTGGATTGCCCATAGGCATACCATATGTTTGATTGTAAAAAGTGTCTCCATATATAAAGCAGTTATTGTCGTTTAAACAAAACTGAAGAATTTTTAAAAATTGAGGTCTCGGTATTGTTGTGTGTTTTTGTAATGTGTTCCATTGTGCCATAATGTTGTTAATTGCTAGGTGAATTGGGATATTTGTGAATAAAGAAACCACATCCAACGATAAGTATTAAAATTTCGTTTTGCTCCAAAACCACGTTCCCTAATTTTTCTTTTAGTTCGCAAGAATTTTTTATATTATATTTTTCCAATATAATGTTTTTTAGAATATTACCAATGTATTTTGACAAGTTATAACTGGGGACTTCTACCGATGATGATATTGGACGTAAGGGTGTGTCAGGTTTGTGTATCTTCGTTAATTTTTTCATTTTTACTTTTTTTTTAAATATTTTTTTTCATCGATTCATCAATATTTTTTTTTCATCATTATATTATTTTATCAAAATGTTTTCCTTCCATTTTTTTCTGTCAATATTTTTTTTATTTTTACTTTTGTATCAAAATTTTTTTTTCATCGATTCATCAATATTTTACATCTAAAAAGTCCATACCTGGCATTAAAGATAAATCGAAATAATTCGCGATAGCTCTTAGTTGTGTCAATCTAGATTTTTTCTTAGATTTCTTTTTTTCTGAGCGTTTCTAGTACCCAAAAACCTGGAATGTGTTATAAACTAAACTTTTAATTACAAAGCCCCATGTTTAGAAGTATTTTTTAGCAATATGTTTTAAAATGTAGTGTTCGACATTTGCTAAATATACACCTCTCATTTACTACAATAGTGATGTAACTAAAAAAACGTGATTTTAGAATTAATGATTCACAATTCTTAGCAATAAAAATTATTCGTGTAAAAATATTGTAAAAATATCTTTTGAACTAACCATTTGCGAAGAAAATATGCTATTCTAACATTTTATATGAACGGCCATTGTTCAATGAAAAAACATTTTTCATTGATTATATTAAGCATGTTTTTTGCCAAATGGGGTTGTTTGAGTTATGCCACTCTTGTAGTAAACGAGCTTTAGATTTCTTTTTCATTTTCTTTTTGTCATCTACACCTGAATATTTTCTATGCACATATTTTCATTGTAATTTACAAAATTTATATTTCCATTTTTTTTATTTTTGTAAGTCAAATGTCTGCTCTGTTACTTTGTGTCTGCCCATACCGTTTTGTGTAGATAAAAACACAGACATTTTATATGTTTGTATGCATTTTTATGTTTGTAAAAATATACATACCTAGAAATTAAATGGAAAGGATTTCTTTTACTTTGACATCATAGCAAACTGGGGAGTTGTTAAAGAAATAGAAAACGTACAAAAACACTAAAGGTAACTTAATAGGTATTTTGGATTCCTAGGTCAGTGGTTTATATTATGTTAAGGGTATTATTTTTGTAAAATTTAACATGAGCACAATTTAAGGACAAAGACTAAAATGAAAAATTTAAATAAAATATTAAAAAAACAAAATTTAAATGAAAAATTTAATGAAATTTAAAATGTAACATGTTGAACTGGGCGTATGATTAATATTAATTTTAGAACATTAATATGAAGTATACGCTTGTGTGTGAATGTTGCTCTTAGTAAAACATATTTAAGATTTTAAATAGAGATGAGCGCGTGAGTGATTTTTAACCCACATTCACTCACTCACGCTCACGACAGAAATTTTTTATCACGCACACTCACTCACGAGCATTATTTTCAAAACAGGCATAGGCAATAAGGCCATATGGTCTTTTTCTCAATTCAATGGGCAATAGACCAAATGGCCTTATTACCAACACAATTGAGCAATAAAGTCACATCAATTTTGCAACCAAAGTGTAAATAAAGCCATATCAGTTGAAAATGTAGAAACATGAAATTTGGAATGTAAGTTCAGCTACCGGATCTATATAGATCCACTAAGGCTGGATATTTGCCATTGTTGATTCCAAGGGGGTAAAAAGGGTAAAAAACTGTACTTTTGGTACTTTTTATATCTCCTGAAATAATGGTAAAAGTGACTTGAAATTTGGACTTTATGTTCACCTCCAGGAATATAGATTCACTAGGGCTGGATTTTTGCCAATGATGATTCTAAGGGGGTAAAAAGGTTAAAAAACTGTACTTTTTATAAAAAGTACCTTTTATAAAAAGTACCTTTTATAAAAATACATTTTATTAAAAGTACCTTTTATAAAAAGTACCTTTTATAAAAAGTACCTTTTATAAAAAGTCAATTTTATAAAAAGTCCCTTTTATAAAAAGTACCTTTTATAAAAAGTACCTTTTATAAAAAGTACCTTTTATAAAAAGTACCTTTTATAAAAAGTACCTTTTATAAAAAGTACCTTTTATAAAAAGTACCTTTTATAAAAAGTACCTTTTATAAAAAGTACCTTTTATAAAAAGTACCTTTTATAAAAAGTACCTTTTATAAAAAGTACCTTTTATAAAAGTACCTTTTATAAAAAGTACCTTTTATAAAAAGTACCTTTTATAAAAAGTACCTTTTATAAAAAGTACCTTTTATAAAAAGTACCTTTTATAAAAAGTACCTTTTATAAAAAGTACCTTTTATAACAAGTACGTTTTATAAAAAGTACCTTTATAAAAAGTACCTTTTATAAAAAGTACCTTTTATAAAAAGTACCTTTTATAAAAAGTACCTTTTATAAAAAGTACCTTTTTTATTTATTTTTGGGTATTTTAACAATTTTCTTTAAATTAATATATATTATCAAAAATGTCATACTACCCAAATATCAAAATGTTGAATTCAAAAAATGTCATAGCACATTACACAGAAAACCTTTGTTACAAAAATAATACGACATTTTGCCCAAAAAAAATATTTTGGATTTTTGACAATTTTGTTTTGGGAGAAATGACATTTTTATACCTATCATTTTGGTCTATATGTCGCAGCTTGGGCGATATGACATTTACGGCTTTGGGCGATAAGACCTTGGGCGCTATGTCCGTACGCCTATGTGTAGCCTAATTGGCCAATTGATATATTACAATATATACAAACTAATGTATACTTTAATGCTACGAGAAGAAAACAAACTTATTAATAAAACAAAAAAACTTTACAACTCCCCTATAATAAGTTATTAAACTATAGAACCAAAAATAAATAATAATCATCGAAACTTTTTATACATATTTCCTAAAAAAATGGTCCTATAATCCTAGAAATATGGAATGTAGGATACTTTGGTAAAGAAAAAAACATTATGGAAGTGGTAATTTTTGGAAATTCCGTTTCTAACGTTGATAGGAATGTGTACTTTTGATACTTTTTTTTTGTTCCTATAATGATGACCTTAGAAGCTTGATTTTTGGAATGCAGGGTCCTTTGGTGAAAAAACATTCTGCTAAAGTATTTTAAAAAAAAAAATCCGTTTGTAGAGGTGTGAAAACGTGTTTTTTGTACTTTTTATATTTCATGAAGTAATGATCCTAGACACTGAAATTTCGAATGATGGATCATTTTGCGAATAAATATATTGGAAAAATTTCTTTTTGCAAAGGGAATAAAAAGGTGTAAATTGTTATTTTTACCTATCTAACTATTAAACTAAAAGTCCCAGAAATAACACCCTAGAGAATGACATATTTTAAAATTTTAAATTTTAGGATAAAACGGGGTACCTGGTAAAAGTGGTGTAAAATGGTACTTTTCTCATCAATAAGATACATTTATTAGATATTTTTATTTCTTAAACGTAATTTTACGGAGAGGAATGAAACTTACATGGAACGAAAGGAGATGGAAATGAAATGGGGTATAACAGGGAACGAAATGGAATAGAGCAGGGAACAATATGGAATGATACTTTTTACTCAAGTTTTTCGTATTTAACTTTTTTACTCCATGTTTTTTCACTCAAACTTATTTTTATTCCAATTTCTTTTTTGAAATCGATAGAGTAATCCTGATCCTTCTATTATCCGGTATTCAATACCACCGGTAACGAAGTACCAGGATGGTAAGCTATTCTTTCATATAGAAATATTTCAGATTCTGAAACAGAAAATTCTGAGACATTTTTCCTATAAGGTCTCAGATTCTGTAAAAGGCTGTAGGCAAAATCGCTCAAAGAGAAATCGCCCAAAAATTTTATGAAAAATCGCCCAAATGCAAAATCGACCAAAAAATATGAAAAATTACCCAAAAAGAAAAATACGAAACTTCGCCCAAAATTAACGAAAAAATGCCCTAAAAAGAAATGAAAAATGGCCCAAAATAAAATAAAAAAATATTTTTTTCTAACACATTTTATCCAAAACACATACAATACAGAAAAGCTTTCTTTTGCGGAGATGGTGAGTCTAAGGCATGGAGTTTGTAATCCCTAAGCCCGGCCGAATAAAATGCATAAGTAAATGATGTAAAAGTTTTAGGTCTGAAACCTAAATTCTAACAAAATAAAAACAAGTAGAAAAATTAAGTTCGACTTGGTCGAATCTATGAATACCCTCCACAATGTTATCTGATAGTAATTTTCTAAAAAAAATCAAAAAAATGCATTACAAATTTTTTATTAGAAATATATTATTTTGAGTAAAACTTTTTTTTAATCAATCAAATTTTTTTGAGTGTAAAATTTTTTTGACTGTCAGCATTTTTTTGAGTGTGACATTTCATTAAAAAAAAAAATTAATGTATACATTTTTTTTTTGAGTGTAACATTTTTTTTTTTTGGGTGTAATCTTTTTTTTTCAGTGTAAATATATTTATTAGTGTACAATTTCTTTGAGTAACAAAATTACTTTGTAAAATATTTTTGTTGTTTTATACCTATATGTAATACAAAAAAAAAAACTATTTCACATATTTTCCTCTTTTTATTTTACCATCCTTTTCTTTAAAAACCAAAAACAAACTAACATTGCACATTGGGGCAGCTATATGGGAGCCCTTGGCAAAAAGTAAAAAACTGAAACCGCGAATTTTTAAAAACGGGTAGCACCAATGGAAAGACAACAAAATTCTGCATATAACCTCATACTTATTTTTTATTTTTAGCTTAGGTCCTTCCTATAGGAAGGGTTCAAAGTCAAGCAAATATATATTAAATTAATAAATTAAAATAATTTTAATTTGAAAGCAATGTTTGGTGCACTTAAAGATACATAAAACGTCCACACTCCGAAATTTTTTGAATGCCTCATGATTAAGAATTATGTTAAGAACATTTTTGGACCGCTAAAGCTATTAACACATGCAAAAAAGTTATACTTTTAGGGGATTTTCAAATAGGCTATTAAGAAAATAAAAATTAATAAAATTCATAATTTCAAAGGAATAAAAGTATACTGCGAATTGCACTGAATTGATACTACTCATATGTGGAATATAGAGCGACATGTATACAACAAGATTCCAAGTAAAACGGTTGCCTTAATTTGCCTTTAGGCCATGTTATCGCGGTTTTAAAAACCCTCTAAAATCGAAAAAAAAATATATTAAGTGTTTTATAGAATTTAATTAGAAATCTTACAAATTTCGATATATAAGAAAATAAGCAACAAAGGAGGATTAAGCGATATTATTTAAGGGGTTCCCCACTAAAATTCCAACTCACAAATTTTATTCGAATATATGAGTGGTTCCACACTAAATGTCCAACTTGAAAATTTTATTCATATTTATTCCGACCTTACTCTTTCGATTATCAATTCTGAAGTTACTATTTCGATATTCTTAAAAAATAAATACTATTTGGCGATTTTATATGCGGGGTTTCACACTCAATTTTAAATCAACAAATTTTATTCATATCAATTTCGAAGTTACTGTTTTGAATATCTTAAAAAATAATAAGTTAGAGGGATTTATATATGAGTGGTTTCACACTAAATTTTCAACTCACGTATTTTAATCGTATCCAATTTGAATTTATTTTTTTATTTTCTTGGAGGAGAAATATTACCATCCTTTTTGCTTTTTCGTTAACATTCTTTTCGCTTTTGTAAAAAGTTTTTTTTTTTTTTAAATTTTTCATCTACGAAGATTTCGCTTTACATATATAGCACAATTTAGTTGACCTGTTTTTTTTTAATAGTTTCAATGTTTATGCAACAAATAATTTTGTAACTTCAAAAAAATTTTAAATTTGGTTAATTTAATATTTTCTTTTAGCTAGTGTTTAAATTTGTTGAATTTTCTATGGATTTCTGTTTTTTGATTTTATTCTTTGTTAAATATATTTTCGCAAAATCGAAACAAAATGGTTTTATACACACTTTTTACTCGCTTTTTTACATTTAATTATTTTTACTTGATTTGTTTCCAAAAAAATTCGCACAATTTTTTTGCATGTTTTTTTTGCAAAATGCTAAAAAAATATGATATTATTAAATATTTCTTATTCACATTTGTTGAAAAAAATAGTTTTTATTGTTTCTGAATTGTATTTTTTGATATTTGTTTTGCATTTTTTTTTTTGCAAACTCTTACAGAAACCAGAAAGTACCCAGCAGAAATAAATCGAGATTTTGGCGACACAGCATCTGTTTATAGCATACCGTAGCGCATCCAAAGAGCGCTCTTAGGGATGCAGTAAAAGGAAGGGGAAAAAATTTTATTTTTTTTTTAAGATTTTTTATATAAAATTTATAATGTGTAATTATTTTTTGGTAAAATTTCACACTTGCTTTCCTTTTTAATATTTTTAACACTTTTTGAATAAAAAAACATGAGTTTTAGACAAAGACACATGATTTGACTGCATCATTATTGCGCATTAATCAGCGCTGCAAAGAGCGCTTCAATCATAGCATCTTTGACCGCTGTTTCCAAAAAAAATCCCATAAAAATGTGAAAATGAAAATTTCCGATATTTTTTTGATGTTCACTTCCGATTTTTTTTTTTTCATTTTGTTTCACATAAATAAAGTTTTGTAAAGTAAAACGAATGAATTTTTTTGTTATATTTTTTTAAATTTTAGTTATTTGATTTCAACTTTGAATTTACAGCATCTTTATTCTGCTTAAATAAGCTCTACAAAGATACATGAATTCACTGCATCTTTAATCTGCTTAAATCAGCGCTAAAAAGATACATGAATTTACAGCATCTTTATTCTGCTTAAATCAGCGCTCTAAAGACACGTGATTTCAGTGCATCTAAAGAGCGCTGTTTCTGTGTATCCAACTAGCGCTCTAAAGTGGGACATCGCCTTAGGAAATCATGCATGAATTCAGCGCAATTGGATGCGCTCCTTTACTCAAGTTCCCCTTCCAAAAGCTGCTGAACGTTCAGCAAAATTTCTGCTGGGTATATGTATTTTATTATTCCAACTGAGTTTGTTTTTTTTAACGTAATTAAAGATTTTACAAACAAAAAATACATTAAATGAACATAATATTGCAAAAATTTCAGAATTTTGCAAGGTAACCATGAAATTTTATAATGCTAATATGATCTACAGATTGTGCCCTTTACAACGATACCATACACTCTTATTAAAAATAAGCGGTTTATTTAATGCCAAGAATCGTATATGTTTGCCCCAATGTGCATTGTATCATATAAAACCCACTTCATTTGATTTTTTCCAAAAAATACTTACTATTCACCGTTACATACAGTTACAAATAATATACAACAATAACAAAACAATAACAAATATTTACTTGTCTAACAACTAAACTTCACCCCACGACAAGAAAACAAACAACAACAAGTTTGTAAAAACTGGTATTTCACCATGCTCTTGTTTAACGAGTTTTCAACAGTTTAAGGTGAACCAAATTAAAAATTCAGAGCATTGCTTATAACTTTTGAACCACTGAACCGATTTTGCTGAAATTCAAAACCAAACAGACTTGGGGAACGACAAAAAAATATGCTAAGCTTCAGCCCCCTCAGAATTGTCTTTCGAAAGTTAGAGGGGTTTTAATCTTGTAAATTCGCAAAATACCCTTGCCGAAATTTACTCTTTTGCTCATAACTTTTGAACCACTTGACCGATTTCGCTGGATTGCAATACCAACCTCACCCGGTAAATGGAGAACATATATGTCAAACTTCAGGAGCCTCCGTAAAGTCTTTCAAAAGTTAGCGTGTTTTCAACGGACAGACAGACAGACAGACAGACAGACGGACGGACGGACGGACGGACGGACATCGCTAGATCGACTTAAAATCGATCAAGGATCATGAATATATATACTTTATGGGGTCCTAGACCAATATTTCGATGTGTTACAAACGGAATGACAAACTTATATATACCCTCTATCACTAGAGTGGAGGGTATAAAAATTGTTATAAGCACCGATCAAAGCTCCGCAGTCGAAAAATGTTACCAACATTTCATCGGAGTTGCATGCTGTTTTTAAATTCATTACTTTTGATTTTCTAATGCACTGCGATAGATTAATATATAACGTGGTAATCTGCATGTAAGAGCAGGGGTTTTGGGTTCGATTCCCACCAGAGCCTTTGTATGTCAGCAAAAACGGAACGGTTTTGCTTCAGCTTATTCTTGGTTAGTTAAATATATAATTTATAAAAAAACACGATATGCGTTTACTGTTTCTAAAAATAATAATATACTGATTTATTGTGACATACATCCCAGCAGAAATTTTGCTGAACGTTCAGCAGCTTTTGGAAGGGGAACTTGAGTAAAGGAGCGCATCCAATTGCGCTGAATTCATGCATGATTCTCTAAGGCGATGTCCCACTTTAGAGCGCTAGTTGGATACACAGAAACAGCGCTCTTTAGATGCACTGAAATCACGTGTCTTTAGAGCGCTGATTTAAGCAGAATAAAGATGCTGTAAATTCATGTATCTTTTTAGCGCTGATTTAAGCAGATTAAAGACGCAGTGAATTCATGTATCTTTGTAGAGCTGATTTAAGCAGAATAAAGATGCTGTAAATTCATGTATCTTTTTAGCGCTGATTTTGTAATAAAATTTGTATTTTCTAAAATTAAAGTTCTAAAATTAAAATGTAAAAATGAGATAAAAAACAAAAAATTTACCAATAAATAAAAAAATATTCAAAAGAAGTTATAACAATTGTATCTTAGTTTTTCTGTTTTTTCGTGATTAGAGTTTGTGTTTAATCCAAATCGGTTTATTCATCGAAATAACAAATAAGCATTGGCTGTTTTTTGGTTGGCCTATTTATCATCATTTAAAATGTGTTAAAGGCCTCTGTTATGTCTTTCAAAACTTTTCAAATCACATGATATTTTCCGAATCACATGAAATCGAGTTTGGTGTTTGTTTACGGGTTCATTCAAAGTCAGACAAGGAAAAACAATAAAATTTAAAATTCGTTATTGATAAAATTCAATTTTGAATTTTTCAAAAAATTCAAGAAAGAATTTTAAATAAATTTTATTTTAAATTTAGAAGAAATGAAATTTAGAAGAAATGAAATTCAAAAAAAATTTATTTAAAATTCTTTAAAGAATTTTATTAATAAAAAAAAGAATTTTATTTCCATAATAACAAATATATTTTGAACAAATAAATATTCAAACCAAAAGTAAAATAAAATTAAACCAAAAATAAAATTCAAACCAAAAATAAAATTCTTTTTTTTTTTGAGAATTTTATTTTTGGAAATAATAAAATTCAAATGTTTTTGAGAATTTTATTTAAACAAAAATTTTATTTCAAATACCTTATGAATTTTAAATAAAATTCCAATTTTTTCCTTGTCTGTTCAAAGTTTAAATTAGTGGACCCCATTTCCCGGTTCTCGGTATTCCCGGTTCTGGAACCGGTTTCCCGGTTCTAGATATATTCCCGGGAATACCGGTATTCCCGGTTCTGATCCTGGTACCGGTTCTCAAAACCAAAAAAAAATACTATACCATAAAATATTTAAATTACACAATTTAATCAGTTTTCAGTAATATTTAGTTGTGTTTGTAAAAAAATTTCAAAATCATGTAACTATTTTTTTCTTAAATTAAAAAAATAAAATGGAAATGGTGTTTTTCACATGTTTTGTATTTTTTTTGGTAAAAGCAAATAAAAAATTTTAATTGTACAAAATTTTACAAAATATATACACCGGTAGTCCCGGGAATACCGTCAGAACCGGAACCGGGAATACCGGTATTCCCGGGAATACCGGGAATGAATTGAGAACCGGGAAACCGGTACCATTTCCCGGTAATACCGAGAACCGG
Source organism: Pegoplata infirma (assembly GCA_963921195.1). NCBI lineage: Eukaryota > Metazoa > Arthropoda > Insecta > Diptera > Anthomyiidae > Pegoplata > Pegoplata infirma. The sequence continues at coordinate 20,877 of CAWUER010000261.1, forward strand.
GAATACCGGTATTCCCGGTACTACGGTACTGACCGTAGGCACTAGTTTAAATCAAATAACTAAAATTTAAAAAAATATAACAAAAAAATTCATTCGTTTTACTTTACAAAACTTTATTTATGTGAAACAAAATGAAAAAAAAAAATCGGAAGTGAACATCAAAAAAATATCGGAAATTTTCATTTTCACATTTTTTATGGGATTTTTTTTTGGGAACAGCGGTCGAAGATGCTAGGATTGAAGCGCTCTTTGCAGCGCTGATTAATGCGCAATAATGATGCAGTCAAATCATGTGTCTTTGTCTAAAACTCATGTTTTTTTATTCAAAAAGTGTTAAAAATATTAAAAAGGAAAGCAAGTGTGAAATTTTATAAAAAAAATAATTACACATTATAAGTTTTATATAAAAAATCTTAAAAAAAAATTAAAATTTTTCCCCCTTCCTTTTACTGCATCCCTAAGAGCGCTCTTTGGATGCGCTACGGTATGCTATAAACAGATGCTGTGTCGCCAAAATCTCGATTTATTTCTGCTGGGATATTTCAGTATTGACATTTTAGGATTTTGACAAAAAATAAAACCAAAATGAACTTGGGCAATTTTTCATATATAATTGTTGGGTAATTTTTCGTAATAAAAAATCATCCAATTTTTATTTTCAAAATTTTGTCCAAAAACTATGAAAATTTGCCCAAAACTTTTGGGTAACTTTTCATATGAAATATGAGCCAAATTTGTATGAAAAATTTTTGGGCCAATTTTCGTTTTCTTTTTTGGGCCATTTTTCTTCGGGTGATGTTGCCTACCGCCTCTGAGAAACTTTCTGTGGAAAAAGTCTCAGTTTATATATAGAAAAGACATTTTTCAAATGGAAAAAAGTCTCAGATTCTAAAAAATTTTTCATATATAAAAAGTCTCAGATTCTGAAACATTTTTGATATAGAAAATGTCTCAGGTTCTGAGACCGGGTGGGCCGCCCCCCCCCCCCTGTATACGGCACTGTTTAATCCTTTTTGGTTCTTCATTCGTCCAGTTGGCAAAAATAATTCGGAAATTAAATCGGAAAGGCTAGAAGGTTGTTACTGAGAACAGGATTCATAGCCTCTGTGGTTCATTACACAACAATTCTCCACATTTATCTACTGTATCGTCGCTGTTGCCAATGAAAGATCAACAACTGTGAAGGTGAATTAAGAGGAAATAAAGTTGATACACTTTGTACTATTACGTATTTCCATTACTCTCGAAAACATTCAAAGCGAACACTAATGCTATTCCATAAAAGTCCATCAAATACATCTGCAGTATGTGACCAATCGAAATGTAAATAAAACACCTTGGGACTCAATGTGATTTTAAATGTAAATCCACTTACAAATTTTCATAATGCTCGAACGCAAATTTATTGAAATTTGGACTGGACAACGTCTGTCGGGTACGCTAGTATATAATCATTCGTATTTTTGAGAATGAAATTTTTTGAGTGAACTGAATGTCTAAATTGTTTTCCAAAAATTAGCCATTTCCCCCACTGTTTATCGGAGTGTATAACGATTCGGCAGTGCTAAATTAATTGCTCTCACTTGTTTAATTATAAAATATAATTTGCATTTAAAAATTTAAATCGACCCGGGAGACGTCGGGTTTTCTAGCTTATGTTTAATAAAACTTTGCAAAACTACAATTAAAGTAAAACAAATCAAGAACCAAATTTTTGTTTCTCCAATTTATATACACCACCACTAAATAAATCTAATATGCTTACGAAAGTTTTAATTTAACACATCGAAATTTATTTCTTTTTTTTTTCTCAAATTCTAACCACGCTAAAAGTTTTGCAAAAACTTTCTAATAATTGAATTTCCCATAAATTAGTAAAATAAAATTTCTTAGTTTTGTTTTTTTCTGTTTCTTGTTTAAATCTTCATTTAATAATCTATTGTTCATGCATGTGAACGCACCTAACCCAATTTCTGTAATCAACTTTATGTCTTTTCACTTGACTTGTTTGTCACTTTTAGCATATAGAAATGAAGAAGAAGAACCATATCTCTGTGTTTCCAGTAAAGAAAATTTATTTATGTGTTAAAACTTTTTTTTTTTTCATGGAGACAAAATAAAACTTTGCTTCTTGCCAAGTTTACTTACTTACACTAGTATATACTTCCACTTCTTACACACTACATACAACATAAACATATGGGTGGCACAAATTATGACGTTTTTTGAAATTCGTCAAAGCAATTTCTGATATTTTCAAGCGGAAGGGTTTATCCCACTATAACGACATTTTGAGTCGGTAAAAAGCTAATCAAATAAAAAAATAATTAAAAAAAAAAAATTAAAAATCTAAAAAAAAAATGTTGGTTTGTATAAGAAATAATTTTTTTTGGGGCAAAACTTTAATTCCCCAAAGGCACAATTTGGCTAAAAATTTAAACATAAACATTTGACAACAACACGAACCATAATTTTCTCGGCGATCCCACAGAAAAAAAAGTTCCCAATGAACGAAATTCAAAGTATTTCTGAACAAGTGCATAAAAAATTATGAAATTTTTCATTACATTTTTGAATTTTTCATAGTATTTATGAAAAAATATTAAATATTTCTTAAATTCCACGTATACTAAGAAAAAGTTGATAAGTTTTATTAAAAAGAATCTTAAATGAATTTTAGTTTTATGAAAAATTTAATACATTTTTATGAATTTGTTCATAAATATTATGAAAGTTGTTCAACTTGTTTTTTGTGTGCAACGAAATTTAAAAAAAAAAAAATGCCATTATTCGTGCCACCCTAATAAACATACTTATATTTATGTCTGGAAAACATTTTTATGTATGTAAATATTATGTTGCTATAAGCAACACAAAACATACGTGTTTCTTAAAGCAATATACAACAAAAACTCCATTGTTTTGTTATTTTTCTTTTTGTTACTCCTCTTAGGTTGTATATTGTGGTGTTTTCGAAAAACCACATATGCAGGTAAATAAAGGATGTGTAAAACAACAAAATAAAAAAAATACAGTATACTTTTATGCGTTTAAATATGTTAGCAAAGATATGAAGCCATTGTTAAAGTGATAAAATATAAAAATGAATTTAATACTAAAAAGTTTATTTACACGTACTATGAATTGCCCGAAGGTAAACACAAAATAGAAGAAGTTGGTAAAAAAATATCTAGACATAGACGAAAAGGAAAAATTTAGGAAGGTGAACTTTGCATTTAGAAAACATATGTGATTGAACTTTAAATTGGCTTTCCATTAAGCAATACCACCAAGAAACAATGTAAAATAGTATGGTAAAAAATGTTCAGGGGTCCAAGGTTATGATTTAAGAAACCCATTCATGATAAAATATTTTCTTGAGAGATTTTCTATAGAAAAAGTGTCCCAGAATTTAAGCATTTTTTTAAAGAAAAAGTGTTCAGGAATTTAAAAATTATCTGCAATACAATATATCCAAATATGAGACTTTTTCTAAAGAAAACTGTCAAGGAATCTGAAAATTTTTGCCATTCCATGCAAAACGAAATGAAATGTATGTGGAGGACCCCATAGGTTTATATATTATTGATCCATTTCTAAGACATTATAGCTATATAAATCCGTCCACCTGTCTGTGGAATGCAATACATCTTGCTCCAAACAAAAAGAGTTGTAAATTTGGTAAATGAGTGTATTACTTAAGTGCAAATAAGTGTTTTTACATTTTGGAGAGTATAAAAGATTTGGCACCGAAAATTTAGCACCTTCACTTGTTTTTTTGTACATTTGTTAAACAAATGGAGCATTTTTATTATAAAAGTTTAAAAATGGTAAAAAAGTAGTTTTGGTAAAAAAAATTTAAAAGATTTTTTTTTGCACGAAAAACAAAGTTATATAAAACAAGTAAAAAAGTTAAATTCGGCCTTGCCGAATGTAGTGCTACCCTCCAAAATTACTAAAAGATTATTGCAAAAACTTTATTTAAAAGGAAATTACTTTTGAAAAAACAAATTTTTTTTGAAAAAAAAATTTCCGCGAAAAAAAAAAATTGGTAAAAAAAATACGCGATTTTTTTCATTTTTTTTTTTTCCAAAAATATGTTTGTACTTGTTTTAATACCATTTGGTGTTTAATTATGTTCACATATGTAAGTCAACCAGCAGCCGAATTGAAGCATTTTGTATTTTTAGGTTATGTTGAATGTACTAAAATTTTTGAGGTGTCCTTACATTTTCGTTCATAACTTTTGAACCGCTGAACCGATATCGCTCAAATGCAATACCAAACTTCTTGGGAGAACTTCCAATGTATATGTTTTTTTAATAACAGTCGCCTCTGACGGACAGACGGACATCGCTAGAATGTCTTAAAATCGATCGGGCATCATGAGTATTAGAGGTGCCCTTAAAAACTAAAATCACCTTTTTATACCTGGTATTGTTCTTTAGTATCTAAAAATGAGTGAGCCAAAATTTGAGGACAATCGGCTAAAAATAACTCGTGCCGAAAATGGATTGAAGTTTTGGGACATTCTAATATGAACGAAAAACGCTTTTTTCTAGTTTTTGGTAAAATATTGGTATTTGTTATTTTTTGTTAAATTTTTTGTGAAATAATATGAAAATGGTATTAAAGTACCTTTTCAAAACGACTAATAAAATTAATATCGGATAAAAAATAAGCATTTTACGCATAAATGCCCCAGACCATTGCATGGTTTTCAAAGCCAGAATTTCAAAATTTTCAAAATTTTTGGGCAAAAAATTAATAAAATTTTAATTTTACTTTATGCTTAAATTGAAAACATATTTAAGATTAAAAATAGCAGATATGGTAGTCAAGTTTTTTTTTTATTTGGCGCGGGTAGTGATCAAATTTCCGTGGATTCCAAATAAAATGCGTTTTTCTGCAATAATTTAGCAAATGTTGGAAAATGTGTGCTCTTTTGTACGGATCGAAGTGTAAAACGTAAATTCTGTAGCTTTTGAGAAATCGGAGATATGCAGATATTTTTTATTATAGAAATGTATTATGTCCCAAATTTGTCATTTCACCTCGACGAAAAGGGGTTAAAGATGCCCGATTTTTTCTAAAAATTAACAGAATTTATGTTTTACACTTCGTATCGTACAAACCAAAATTTTTTTTTCCATATTTGCTAAATTACTTATTATAGAAAAACACATTTTCTTTGGAATCCGCGGAAACTATTTCTCCACCCATGCCAAATGAAAAATAAATTAGACTACCATATCTTTTAGTTTTTATCTATAACAATGGGGTTCGGTCTTATAAAGGACCCCTCTATGACGCACCATTCGAGCAGTAGAAATGATTTTAAGATTGGAAAATTACAATAAAATTTTTTCAAAAAATTTTAAAAAATAGTAATAATCGTTATCCCACGATCCTCCTGGGCAAAAAATTTGTAGAATCGATAGAAGTTTTACACAAAAAAATTTCCAAAAAATCGAAGAGTACAAACATTTTCAAAGATGAGATTTTAAAAAATGAGATTTAAATTTTAAAACTTAAAAATCGCATACTAGAGCGCTTTTAAAAATTTTTTGGGATTTTTTTTAAAAAAGTACGTTAAAAAACAAAAATTTTGAAAAAAAAATTGAAATTTGTACCATTATTGAAGACGTTATGAGTAAAAGAAGTTTGAGTAGAGGAACAAACTACCAATTTTTAAAAATTCGATATCTTTTGAACGGGTCATCAAAAAAATCTGAAAATTTACCACGAAGGAGTTTTCAAAAGGTACTAAAAACTGTAAACAAATTGGGAAAATCTAAAAAAAAAAAATTTCAAAGTGTCCGATTTGACATGGAATGCCCCACATATACTTTATGGGGTCCCAGACCGCTATTTCGATGAGTTACAAACGGAATGACAATCTATCTATCACTGAGTGGAGGGTATAAAAAGATTGATGGAAACAATATTTTTTTTCATGTAAAAAAAAAAATTATGAAAAAAAATTTTGGTAAAAAATTCTTATAAAAAAAATTTATCAAAAAAAAAAAAAAAAAAAATTTGACGAAAAGAAAATTTGATTAAAAAATTAATGAACTAAAAAATTGATGTAAAAAAAATTTGATGAAAAAAATAAAATTGATGAAAAAAAAAATTGTTGTAAAAACAAAATAAAAATTTTTAGTAAAAAAATTGATACAAAAAATTATTAAAAAAAAAATTATAAAAAAAAGTTAATGAATGAAATGAAAAAACAAAAAAATTAATGAAAAAAATACGAAAAAAAAAAAAACAATTCGATGTAGTAAAAAATTTTATAAAAAAAAAATAATGCAAAAAATTTGATGAAAAAACTGAGGAAAAAAAATTATGAAAAAAAAAAATTTATGAAACAAATTTTTTTTGTTGAAAAATAATTATGTTACGTTTTATTCACCAGCTGAAAAGAAAAATTTTGATTAAAAAATTTTTGATAAAGAAAAAAAAAATTTTGATGAAAAAAAAAATGTTGATGAAGTTTTTTTTTTTTAATTGAAAAAATAAATTTTTGATGGAGCAAAATTAATTATAAAAAAATTTTGATGAAAAAAATTTTTTTTTCATGTAAAAAAAAAAAATATGAAAATAAAATTTGTATAAAAATGGTTATAAAAAAAATTTATCAAAAAAAAAAAAAAAATTTGACGAAAAAAAAATTGATAAAAAAAATTTATGAACTAAAAAATTTATGAAAAAAAAAATAATGTAACAAAAAATTTGTAAAAAAAAAATTGATGTAACAAAAAATTTAATGAAAAAAAATAATATAAAAAAATGTAACAAAAAATTTGTAAAAAAAAATTTGATGGAAAAAAATTAATGAAAAAAACAAATTGTTGTAAAAACAAATTTGATGGAAAATAAAAAATTATGTTAGGTTAGGTTGTGAAGGATGACGTCGGTTTATACAAAACCAACGTCCATAGTGGCCTTGATGTGGCCATTTATGATTCCTTTAATGGTCGAAACCTTCAATTTTATCACTCGCATTGTTTCCAGTTATGCATCCCGTTTTGAAGCTTTTATAAATGCCAGCAGAGTCCAAGGATTCTCGCTTCGAATTTCCAATAAGCTCTGAAAGAAATAAGAGCCAAATAGTTTAAATCTTCTAAAAGACAGCGCAGGGCATTCACATAAGAAGTGATAGCTGCCTTCGACAGCTTCCCCACACCATCTACAAGTATCATCATTCAATCTACATATTCTTACCATATGTTTGCCTAATGTATTATGACCAGTTATAAAATTTATTACCATTCTTAGTTGTCTTTTATTCATATCTAGGAGAATTTGGGTGTATTTTGTCACGTTTTCATCCCATAATAATTTAGTCTGAATATATCTGTCTGAATTTGTCCATTTGCATACCCAGGTATCTCTAGTTTTGCACTTGATCCGTAGCGAATTCAGTGACAAAGGGGGGGGTAAACATCGGATTCCGATGCTTCCTCTGGAAGGCTGAAACCTATTTTTGCCAGTTCATCTGCTCTCCCGTTGCCTACAATATCTTTATGTCCGGGTACCCAGCACAGTCTAATGTTATGCTGCTCGCTGAGAGCCTTAAGTTCTCTGTGACAGCGGTTGACTACCTTAGACCTTATGTTGTCATTTTTAAGAGCCAATGGTGCAGCTTGACTGTCAATGAAAAAACTAATATCGCTTTTGTATATTAGCAACATTGAAATCTGTTCCGCAGCTTTGGCAATAGCCTATATTTCAGCTTGAAAAATACTGCAGTCATCCTTTAATCGATAAGATCTGTTAATGTTTAGCTCCATACAGTGAAAACCACTACCAGTTCCTGTATCAGTTTTGGAACCATCTGTATAGATATTAATTTGATAAAAAATTTTATGTTAAAAAAATATTTTTTTGTTTTAGCCGTATTTGGTGTCAAAATTTGCGGAATGTGGTGAACATTAAGGGGAAATTATTTTATTCACTCCCTTAGGGGGATGGAAATGATGAATAATGGAAATCCGGTTAATTCCAAGTGGAGGTTGAAATTTTCCTGATTTCATAGGTTTTATTTCGATATAAAGTTTTAAATTTTTTACCGATAAAAGATTCGAAATTTTTCACTGAAATTAACATTTTTCCGTGATAAAAGAGGTTATTAATTTAATGTTCAAATTATTTAAAAAGATTTTGGTAAAGAACAAAAACGACCACAATTGAATTAAATAAATATTTCGTATGGAAGAATTTTACAAATACACTCAAAGAAAAATGCTTCATCATATTGATGATACGATTTTATCACTTGCTGTCATCAATTTTGATGAGAAATTTCTTCATATTGACGAAGCTTTTCTTCAACATGATGAAAAATGGCATCGAAATTAAAAAAAAAAAAAACAAGTGAAAAAACACATTTCATCATATCATCAAAAAGTGTCATCAATATGCCTTTCAAATGTTTTTTTTTTTAATAATTAAAATAATATTAAAATAAATAAAACTAATGAATAAAAACATTAAAAAATATAAAAAAATATAAAAAAATAAAAAAAAAACAGTAAAAAAAAAAATTTTAAAAAATCCTGCCCTGGCTGGGACTTGAACCCACGGGTCCCCAGCTATAGTATTTTTTGTCGACGCATTAGCTAGTTCACCTATCTATAGATGAAAATCTCGCACCGCTACTTATTGTTAGTTAGATAACGTTAAACGTTTGCTAATGTGTATATGTAAAGACTCAACATCATTTGTTATATACTAGGGTATTCATCGATTAACCGTTAATCGGTTAACCGATTAATTTTGGTCGATTAAAATTGCCAATTTTCAAATAACAAATAAACCGATTAATTTGTGTCGATTAACCGATTAACCGAAACTTCTTTTTTTAGTACTTTTGGTTATTTTTTGCTGTTTAAGGTTCTGCAAATTAAGGTTCTGCTTAAAGAAGTTTAGGTATAAAAAAAAATAATCAAACTCTCTTTTATCAATGTGTAAAATTGTTGTCAATAAAAATTTATTTTGGCTTAAGAAAAAAAAATTAACTTGGTGACTGGTCTTAGAACTGATCTATCTCTTCTTGAGATATTAAGGATTTCAATTTCCAATAATGCGCTCTAGAAAAGTGAGTCCAGTTTCCAAAAATAAATAGTGTAAATTCAAATAACTTACTACTATAAATTGTGTAAGTTTTCAACAATTTTAAGCAGAATTACGCAATTTGTGTAAATTTGCACAATTTATAGTAGGAAACTGAACTTAAGAAAAATTTGTTAATTTTTCTAATTTTTGTTTTTAATGAAAAATTACTACTGGTTTAGTAAAGTTTTTGTAAAATAAAAATTTAAAATAAGTTTTTAGTAAAAATTGTAAGCAATTTACAAATTTTTTTAGTTAATTTTGTTACAGAAAATAGTTTTTGTAGTTAATTTGACTAAAGAATCTTTCTCGTTGCCCCCCTGGAACGTTCAAATTGACCCCCCCCCCACCCCCAGTGGGGCGAGAATCAAAGGTTGGGAACCATTGGCATAGAGGATACAGATTTCTTACTTGTTTATAATAAGATTTTAAAAATCACTACAATTTGTGGTTTTATATTCAATTTTAATTTAAAATTCATATTATTTGGTTAATCGAATAATTCAAATTTAACCGATTATTAACCGATTAAATCTCAACCCCGATTAATTATTTGCTCGATTAACCGATTAAACAAGAACCTCGATTAATTGAATACCCTATTATATACATACAAACACATTTGCTTATGGGGGCTTGTAGACACACACATTTTATTATTGTACCCTCTCTTTTACTCTCACAGCCTCTCTTTTACTCTCACAGCTTTTAGCAGAGCATAGTTACACACAAATTTTAGCGTCATATTTAGCACACAACAAACAAAACGGTTTTTAATTGTAATTATTTGTTGACCCAGCAAAAATAAATCGAGATTTTGGCGACACAGCAACTTTTTATTGCATACCGAAGCGCATCCAAAGAGCGCTCTCGAGGATGCAGTAAAAGTAAGGGGTAAAATTTTAAATTTTTTGTTAAGATTTTTTATATAAAACTTATAATATAAAATTATTTTTTGATAAAATTTTACACTTGCCTGTCTTTTTAATATTTTTAACACCTTTTGAATAAAAAAGCATGAGTTTTGGAAAAAGTCACATGATTTGACTGCATCATTATTGCGCATTAGTCAGCGCTGCAAAGAGTGCTTCAATCATAACATCTTTAACACATTTTGAATGATGATAAATAGGTCAACTAAAAAAACAGCAAAGGCTCTTTTGTTATTTCAAAGAATAAATAAATTTTCAATTGAACAGTTCATGCGAACAAAGACGAATAGACCATTTGTATTATTTTACATATGACGATAAAAACGCAGGAAACGGCTAAAAACTAATATTTTTTCCAACATTTGTGCATAATGCACTAATCCATTAATGCAAAAAAGTTCACAAAAATATAAGTTTTAAACCGTTTCCTGCATTTTTATCGTCATTTGTAAAATTATACAAATGGTCTATTCGTCCTTATTCTCATGAACTGTTCAATTATATTTCAGAAATTTCTATTTATAGAAAAAAAATTTCCATTTATATTACAGAAATTTCTATTTACATATGTTTCAGAAATTTCTAATTGTATTCAAGAAATTTAAATTTTTATATCAAAAATTTTCTAAATGCTTTTCTAAATTTCCATTTAGATTTAAAAATTTTATAATTGATATTAAGAAAATTTTATTTTAATTTAAAAATGAATTCATGTATATTTTAGAAATTTCCAATTGTATTTCAAAAATGTCCATTTTTATTTCAAAATTTTCTAAATTCTTTCTAGCCCAGTTGGAAAATGTGTCATTGAGGAAATTTCCACAGTGATTCCTTGAGGAAATGTCTTCAGGTTCTGACAAATCATAGGTAATCCTTGATGACATGTCCTAACATTGTCAGCACTAAATTTTTACTTTAAGAGTGTTGACAATTCCTCTAAGACGTCTAAAAGGAAATGTCTTAAGAATAGCAGTATATTAAATTAGAATTTTAAATCTGGGCAACTCTTCAATTTCCAACAAAAAGATAACAAGTAGAATAAAAGTAATAAATAGACAAACAATTTTCAAAATAAAGTTTGTAACAAGTAGTAAGGTGTGGGACTAATAAACTGGAGGTTCCAGGTTCAAATCCAGTTGGGACTAAAAAAGGCGAAAAGTTTTTTCTAAATATGAGAAAGGTAATTTATAAAGGAAAATAGATAAAAGTAAAAACTAAAGGAAATACGAAAATTTTTTGTAAATTCGCATGATCTTATTCAGACATTTCCCCAAAGAAGTCTTAGATGAAATGTCCCCAGAAGGTCAGCCCTGACCTCTGCTGACTTTGAGTGAGGACATTTTGAAAATTTGTGTGAAACTGTCCTCAACCCAGTACATACAGATGTCTTGTGGATGTCAGCTGTGACTCTGACATGTCACCGCTCGGTCACTGAGGATGGCTCGAGGACGTTGCCAACTGGGAGAAAATTCATTTATATTTCCATAATTTATAAAATTTTGAAAAAAAAAATGGAAATTTCTTAAATACAGTTGGAAATTTCTAAAACATAAATATATGTTTCTGAAATATAAATGGATATTTCTGATATAAAAATATAAATTTCTGAAATATAAATGAAAATTTCTGAAATACAATTTGTATTTTCTAAAATAAAAGTGGTCAGAACTTGGAACATTTTTTGACATACAAATTTTGATTTTTTTTAACAATACTACTAAATAAAGATCAGAGGTTGATTTACAATATTTTCAATTGTATTTCAGAAATAGTTAACTGAGTTTCATAAATAGTCAATTGTATTTAAGATTTTCCAATTGTATTTCAAAAATAGTCAATTATATTGCAGATTTTCCAATTGTATTTCAGAAATACTCAAATGTATTCATTCATCTTTATTCTGCTTAAATCAGCTCTAAAAAGATACATGAATTTACTGCATCTTTATAGCGCTTTAATCAGCGCTCTAAAGACACATGATTTCAGTGCATCTTAAGAGCGCTTTTTCGGTGTATCCCACTAGCGCTCTAAAGTGTGACATCGCCTTAGAGAATCATGCATGAATTCAGCAGGTTTGGATGCGCTCCTCGACTCAAGTTTCCTTTCCAAAAGCTGCTGCCAGTTCAGCAAAATTTCTGCTGGGGAAGCTCTGTAGACAAGTGGCTAGAGGCTAAGCTCAACAAACAAGAGGTCCGGCGTTCAAATCTTGGTGGATACGAAAAAAAGATGTAAGTTTTTAGAAATTAGAAAATACCAAACAATTATAAGTAAATAAAAATAAATCAAATCAAATAACAAAAACAAAATTAGTTATTTTATTTTTTTCTTATTTTTCAAATAAAAAAATGTTATTGATGACACCGTTTCATCATATTGACGACAAGTTACATTGGACGAAAAATTATGTAACTTTTCATCATATTGATGTAAATTTTCATCAATATGAAGAAGCTTTTTCTTTGAGTGTAGGTAACGAAGTACCGTGCTAGTATGCTAGTTTAAGGATAAAATATATTAAACACCTTTCCTATTTTATTTGGAATTCAATGAAAAACCAACCTTTTTTAAATCATTGGCCTCCCCATTTAAAACTAACCTTCCTTTTATATTTCCTTCTCGCGCTGCACCTTAGCATTAGCAAACTTATTAATGACTAAAACAATTGTTTCACTAAAAAAATAATTAACAATAAAAAAACTTTTGCACAGATTTTCTTAATTTAAAAATAATGATCCACTTTCAAAGTTAATTTATATTAATTTTAAAATTTGCATGTGCAATACCATCATCAAATACATTCAAAAAGGTAGAAATTTAACTTTTTGTAGCTGTAATTTAACACTTAGCAAAAAAAAAAGAATCCCTGCATATGCTTTAATCGGAAATGAAGTTTTCTACAAAATATTCACATTTCATTCACTCAGTTTTTTTTACCCTTATTCTATGGCAGCTTCCAGTTAAATTTGTATACACATTTAGAATGTCATCATCATGAAGATTTCTAAAGTAAATGAAACTTTAGCAAACAATATGAAATTCACATTTATCTCGCGCATATTGTGATGATAACATTTTATGTATGAATCCATATCCCTACAGTTAAGTTATATTTTTTTTTCTGTTCAAGTCATCTGATAAGAACAAAAAAAAAGAGAAAAAAAAAACGACGGGTTTATTAAAAAAGCTTATATATTTAAAGAATAAAGATCTAGTGAAATAACAACGACTATATAATGACCTTTAATCTTCAACTTTTAAAAATCTAAAAATTGGCTCTAACTTATTGTAAGGATTGAACAATAGCCGTGTAGGCAAACAAAAATCCCTTCTGACATACCTTTATAAAAATGCTGCAATCTTCATACAGTTTTTTAAAATTTACCTAAGGACATCTCAGCAGTTGGTCAGCGGTTGTTTTAATGAATTGTTGGTGGCTGACTAACTGCTGACATGCCATTGGGGACATTTGGAAAACTTGTATGAATTTATCACCAATTGCATAAAGGGAGATTCAGCAGTATGTCAGCGGTGATTTTATTTTGCCTACTGTGAGGACGTACCGTCAAATCTAAACTTTCGAATATCATGTCGTAATATGTCAAACCATGTCCACGAAATAGCAGATTGTGGGAAAATTAAAAAAAAAATGCAGCGGTCAAAGTTTGAAAAATTACGTTTTTGGACCTTAATTCATGTCCGAGTTTTTTAGCCAAATCCTTCTGAAAAATTAAGAATTTTTATGTACTTTATGGAAAAAATTCCAAAATTGAGATTTTGGTCGACAGATGCTGACTTTTTTCTACATAAATGTAAAAAAACCGCCATTTTTTACAAATTTGAAATGGCGATATCTCGAAAACCAATCGAGCTATTTTTTTTTTTTTGATATTCGTGCTCAGCGCATCGAAATTAACAAATATGATGTGTCGAAAGATAAAATTTTTTTTAATTTTATTTTTTAAAATTTTTCAAAAATCTAAAACTTTGACCGCCGGGCGCCACTGGTTAATGTAATCCGATTTACCTCAAATTTGTACCACATAAGTTTTAGACCAAGGACAATCAAAATTTGCCCGGATACTTGGGAAAATCGAAAGATGACAAAAACAAGCCAGTCTAGTGTCCATACATTTTTGTTCATAACTTTTGAACCGCTAAACCGATTTTACTCATATGCAATACCAAACTGCTCAGGACAACAAAAAGTAAATATGAAAAGTTTCAGTTATATCTGTGTAATATTTTGGACGTTACCGGCATTTCAACAGACAGACGTACAGACGAAAGTCAGACAGACATCGCTAGAATGTAAGCTTGGCATATACATATATTTGTTGTTCCCCTGAGCTGGTTCATAATGAATTTCCGCTAAATCAGTCCAGTGGTTCAAAAGTTATTAGCAAAACCGTAAATTTCAGATTCGCTTAACCTTAAATCCACATGTTTAAAGCCCCTTAAACATGTTTTAAAAACATTGGTAAGTCACAAAAATATTTTACAACGCGTTTTTGTCACTCAAAAATATTTTTACACTAAAAAAAATACACTCGAAAAATTACATTCAAAAAAAATTTTACACTCAAAAAAAATTTAGTAAATTTTTCTTTCAAAAATTAGTAAAAAACAAGTGACAGTGTTAAATTCGGCTGTGCCGAATCTTTAATACCCTCCAACATATAAAAAAAATCCAGGGGCATTTTTTTGGGGGATTGGAAGGGGGGTCATTAGTGGTCATTGGGGGACACATAAGCCCACGCTGTAAATGTTTATAAATTCATTTATTACGCTTTTTGAGATTAAGTAACACAATTTTATTATTATTTAAATACATTTTTAATATCCACGCCCACAAAAGGGGGGGCGGGCAAAAAAAAATATTTTTTTATTTCCTGGGTCCAAGTGCAGGACCTTGTACTTTTTCTGACATCAAATTGCTTCATTTGCTTAACAAAAAATACAAAAAAACCTGTGAAAATATTGCGTTTTTTAGAGGTTAATTAAGTTCGTCAAAGAGGAACTTTTTCGCCCTGTTACGATTTTGCCCATTTACGAACTTATACTGCCAAAACTTATACGACCAAAAGACATATTCCTGCCAAACTTAACGAGTCTAGGTTTTTTATTTTGGACTGCATCGTGTACTTATACAGACGGACGGACATACGGACAATCTAGAAAAGTCATAGATCAATAATATATATACTTTATGGACTAATATTTCGATGCGTTACAAACGGAATGACAATGTGAATATACCCCCATACTGTAGATGGAGGGTATAAAAAGGTTTTTTACACAAAATAAAATATTTCTTATCAAAAATGTTATTTTTTTCACGTTAGAAAATTTACTATAAGGAGTGAGATCATAAAAATGTTAACACACATAAAGTTAAATAAAAAACAGACTACTGAATTTTAAGACTTCAAACCAAATTTTTATTAAATAAAATTTAATACAAAATCATAACAAAAAAACCGCATGGAACTCTAACCACTACGAACAAAGTTATCCACTTTTTCCGGAAACCCTCCCATTAAGGCTTTTATGGTAGTTTCTGTCACCTTTTTAGAGCAGGTGGTCCATCTACGTTTGAAATCTTGCATGTCCTGGGAGACCTTTTTTGTGCCCTTTAATTCTTTTTTAACAAGAGCCCAATATCTCTCCACTGGCCTGAGCTCCGGGCAGTTTGGTGGATTTGCCTCTCTTGGTACAAAAACCACATTATTATCATTATACCACTCCAGCGCTTTCTTGCTGTAGTGACAAGATGCTAAATCGGGCCAAAAGTAAGTGGATACATTGTGCTGACTCAAGAACGGAAGAAGTCTCTTCTGCAAACACTCTTTGATATAAATTTCGCTGTTTATAGAGCCAGATGTCACAAATGACTGGCTTCTTTGGCCGCAGCTACATATGGCTTGCCATACTAGGAATTTTTTGGGGAATTTCGTTTGCTTTTTTGACCGAAATTTTTCCGCAACATTTCCTCGAACATCGGAAACATAAAATTCTTGACCAGGGAGCTGCGCAAAATCAGCCAGGACATAAGTTTCGTCGTCCATTACACAACAGTTGTATTTTTTTATAAAATTTGATTTCAATTTTCTAGCTCTGGTTTTGGCCTCCAAATTTTTAAAAGCGTTTCTATCGGGAACTTTTTGAACTTTGTAGGACTTTAGTCCCGCCTTACGTTTCACTTTACGTACAAAAAAGTCTGAGCATTGGGCTAACCGAGCTGTTTTTCTGCCAGATGTGTTAGGAGCTCTCTTAAGGATGCTTTTAACTTTATATGCCTTACCAATGTTACGATAACCAGTCGTTGTTCCTGTTCCCGGCTTCCTTTCAATTGTTAGGTGTTCCAGATACCTTTTTACCACTTTTGAAACTGTTTGGCGGCATACATTAGTTTCTTTGGCAATTTTTTTGTATGTCCATGTTTGGTTTTGTTGAAAATATTTAATTATTTTTGAACGCACTTTTCTTTCATCGTCCATTGTGTAAAAAATTGCAAATTAAAACTCATGATGTAAATTAATTTATTAACTGACATATTTTTAAAATGTAAACTGCCGAAAAAAAAAAATTTGGAAGCTTTACACCAAAGTTGTAGGCAAAAATGTGTGTTAACATTTTTATGATCTCACTCCTTAACTTAAAAAGGGCATTGTGGAGGGTATTCATGAATTCGTCCAAGTCGAATTTAACTTTTCTACTTGTTTTATTTTTTTAATTTCCCAAAATTTTTTTTATATTTATTTATATTTTTATATTTTTATTTTTTTATATTATTTTTTTATACCAAATAGTTGCGCTTATTAAATTTCTCGAATTCTTTTAGTAGGAGATTTGAAATAAAACTAAAATAGAAGAAATGAAAACACCCATTAGAGGTTCTATTCAAACATATAATATGTATGCAACAAAAAAATAAAAAAAAAAAAAAACGGAAAATGAAAAAAAAACAACGTAGACTAAGAAAGAAGAAAAACTTTTGTTTTCTAACAAAACTTGAGTGATGTCTTAAGTGGTAGAGGTTTTTTTTAAATATTTTTTTTTTTTTTTTTGTTTAAGGATTTTTCTTCTTTTTTTTAACATTAAAAGTAGAAACAGACTTCTAGTTTAGTCTTTTGTGTGTGTGAAAATAGAATAGATTCCCATTTCCACTGGTTAAAAATTATTTCCTTTAAGTTTTTTGATTGTATGCGTTTTTAGAGTGGGTGGGTTACAAAGGGTATATCCATCCTCCACTGCATACTTGCACATTATAAACAAACAAAAAAATTTATAAAAATAAGCAGAAAACTATATTGCATACAAGCAATCAAAATGGTATATGTCAAAAGAAATAAAGCTTTATGCATTAAGTTGATATACTGTCACATACAAGCACACACAAACACATTCTTGCACTTAAATGTATGTAAAATATTATTTGTTTGTCGAGAAATAATGGGGTAATTATCTATGCATATGTTTACTTTGGAAGTTCTTAAGTAAGTTCATATGTGTTTTAAATTGGAACACATATTAATGTGCAGAGTCATATTAACGGGCGCAGGGGCCAAAAGACCCTAAAATACAAAACTTTTTAAAAATATGGTTTTTAAAATTACACAGTGATACAAAATCAACATTTCCGAAAAGAAAATTAAAGTTGAAATTTTTTGTAACAAAACCCTTTTTTTAGTTCAGTCCTAAATTTTTTTTACACGCATTTGAGGTTGGTGATTTTTAAGCATTTATAGATTTTGTATACTAAATATATAACTTTGGGGGCTCCTGGTGTTGCCCTTATTGCACGTGTGGGGTCCAGCGTTCAAACAAAAGCTCGAAATTACGTAAGCTGTAGCCGGAATAAATTTCGCTGCAATCAGTTTAGTACCCACTTACTGAATAGAAAAATTATTAAAAATACACCACTGTGCACCGTTGCGTATGATTGTTATTTAAAGGCAATTACAAAATTAACTATACGCCATTATACAGTTGTCAAGTAATTATTATAATTACACTGTGCAACAGTGAACAAAAAACAAGAACTTGACTATATAGGTTCGATTCTACAACCAAAAGGTAGTAAGACCCTATACTCGGATTGTCCAGTTTGGCGACAAATTCCTTTTGATTGGCCTTCAAAAATTCTGAAAATATGGTGTTACAGTTTTTGCCGAACAGCATAATCAAACTTGGTACTACCGTTTAATTATATTCAGCAATAATGTGAAAATGGTCCGATGAACAAATTCACTTTACATTTATATCAAAAAAAATAATTTTTTCTTGGAATATTTTTGAAAAACTGTAGGCAAAATATTGTTTTTTTCTTTTTTTTTTCAGTAAAACTAACAGGGACTGTTGATTTTTCCTTCACAATATTTTCAAAATTGTAGCCCCGTTAAAACTGAAAAACCCCTTTGAACATGTTAACACAATCTCAACGTTTTTAGCTAAAAGAGTAGTTAAAAAAATTATGAAAAGTCCCAAAACTGCCCTGCTGTCGCCTCTAGACGGGCAAAATTTAAGACCGAATTAATTTTTTTTCCTCCAAACACACCTAAGCCCTGGTTCCACTTCCTAAGGGTGCTCCCATACAAAGATTGCAATTTTAATAAAATTGCTCCAACCGCTCTAACTGTCTCAATGGTCAATTATTTGCAAGTGTGGGTCCCGGGTTCAATTCCCACCACCCTTGGGTTTTTCGCTACAACGAGACGACAGTCATTGTTACCAGATCTCGTATAGGTTAAAATTATTAAAAATGTGTTGTAATTAAAATGTGTATATGGGGCATTTCATGTCAAATCGGATTGCCCCAATGGTGCCCCTGACCGAACCTCAATATTTTTTCACCCCAAAATTATCACCGAACATACCGAGCATTTACCTTTAACACTTTGTGGAGGACACCCACAAAACTTTTTTAATTTTTTTATTTATTTGTTTTATGTAACCAGCTCGACGGCTTCCATGGTGCCTCTTAGAGTGCTCAAAAGAAAGACAGAAAATCATTTACTTTTACCAAACAACATTTTTTCTTAACTTTCTCCACTTCGTTAGTGTAAATTTACATTTTTATTAAATTTTCTCCCACTGCCCCAAAGTTGCCCCTAGGGGAGTCAAATGTATGACCAACCCCCAATATTTTTTGTGCTCCATCGCTTTTTCAGAACATACCTTTTCTTTACCTTTAACCCTTAAAGTGGTTTTCATAATGAGTCTATGTTGATGTTTACAACTACCCGAAATATTGGTGCTAGAACCACTTTTAAGTACACCGATCGACTCAGAATCACTTTTTGAGTCGATTTAGCCATGTCCGTCTGTCTGTCTTTCCATGTTAACGGTGTAAACACAATACAGTCACAATTTTTAATTAATTGACTTGAAAATTAGAACTAAAGCCTCTCTTGACCCAAGTACGAGGCCTATTGAAATTGGAAAAAATCGGGCCATGTTTAGACCTATCACCCATACAGAGGTCCTGTTTGATTTTGACTAAAATTATTCTAATTACTGTATTATAATAGAAATCCTTTCGAAGTCATTTCGAAGTTTGGCACGTAAACGTATTTCGTATTCACAAATTACCATTCCACAAATTTCATGAAAATATAAAATATTTAAGTGAAATTTCGATTGTATGTGTTAAACGCGTACTTTAATAATGCAATCAAATCCGCTTATAATCGGACCATTTTTAGATTTAGTCCCCATATAAAAATTTCGCCGATATTTAGTTAAAGGGTTTATTGGCAAAAAAATATGCCTATTTCACTCGAATTTGGTTTTAAAGTGTTTCTTACGCCTATTAATGATTTGATAAAAGATAGATCCAATCGGTACATGTTTTAACTTGGGACCCATTTTCCGGGAACACTGATGTAGGGAAAGAAAGAAAGAAAAGGAAAAAAGAAAGGAGAAGGTAAAGGAAAAAGAAAGGAAAAGGAACAAACATAGGGGAATATGGCCAGGATGTAAAAAAATCTTTAGGAGAGGTATATGTGTGTTGATGACTTACAGCTCACATAGCCTCTATAAAATGTTTCAGAATTAAAGAAATTGCTTATGAGAAACTTAAATGACAATAGAGTCGTGGAAATTTTCTAACCAAATAACTATCCTTATCATTTAAGGAAAAAGTATTATCTCAAATATTTTTTATTGAAAAATGTCTAAGAATTCCTGACTTTATCTTTAGAAAAAAATGTTGATACTTTTTTGCCTCTGAATGTAAGAATTTTTTTATTTAAAAAGTATATACAATTTTAGAAAAAATCTCTTTTCTATAGAAAAAATCTTTCAGAAACTGGAAATTTTTCTTTAGAAAAAAAACGTTTCAGAATCTGACAAGAATATACAGGACAGACGTTTCCGAATCTAATTGTAAGGTCTTCTATGGAGAAATATGTTTTTTTATTGAAAATTGTGTAGGAATATGAGAATTTCTCTTTTTGAAAAATCTTTTAGAAACTACGAATTTTTTTATAGGAAAAGTTTATCAAAATCTTTGATTCATTTATCGGGAAAATGTTTAGAGCTTTTCTATAGAAAACTATATCAAATCCTGAGATTTTTTTAGTACGAAATATCTCTAAGAATCAGATTTTTTTTTCAGTTGAAAGATTCTAAGGACTTTTCTATAGGAAACGTGTCTCTAAATACTTAATTATTTTTTTAATGTTTCAGAACCTTAAAAAAAATTAAAGGTACTATATCCGTAAAATATTGTATTGAAAAATGCTATAAAATTTAAGGACTTATTTTTAAAAAAAGTGTATCAACATTTTTTCTTAAAAGAATTTGGAAACTGATAATTTTCTTTTACAAAAAGGGTCTAAGAGTTTTTGAATACGAAAAAGTTTTTAGAATCTGAGAATAACTTTAAAATATGAGAATTATTAATTATCAGAAATTGAAAAATTTTTTATAGAAAGAATGTTTCAGAATCTCAGATTATTGCTATAGAAAAAACTTTAAAAATATGAGATATTTTCTATCAGAAAATATTGAATCTGTGAGTTCTTCTGCAGAAAATACTGAGAATTAAAAAAAAAATAATTACATCGAAGGGTTTAAAAGCCGAACATTTTTCTAAAGACAAATATCTCAGAAATGGATTATGTTTTTATATGAAAAATATTTTAGAATCTAAGAGTTTTTCCTAAGTAAAAATGTCTTTACATCTGATAAATTTTTTGATGGAAACATGTTTAAGTGTAATACTTCATTAAATTTTTTTTCGGAATATTGGACTTTTAGTAATTTTTTTTATTTTTAAATAATAATTTTTATATAAGATAATTTTTATGACTGTAAAGTCATAATATTAATATTTTCCCATACAAACCTACAACAAAGTTCAAAAATTCCAAATTCTCGAGAGCATTTTTAAAAATTTGGAAATACAGTCTAATATTTTTAAAATTTTTGTTTGTTTGTATAAAAAATGTTGATGTTATGACTGTTCAAGCATAAAAATTGGCTTATGACAGTCAGTCGTAATTGTGAATAGGTCCATTTATTTGACTAAAACGGTCTTATTTATGAAGTAAATCGGTCAGTTAGGGTTCTCCTGACAAAAAAAAATTGAGTAAAAGTTCCCTCAAATCCAAAATCTGGATCCTTTATTGTTAAGTTTTAAGGTATTTTTCTGCATACATTCACAACCCCCCCCCCCCCCCGGCACTTACCAAACTTTATTGCTTTACGAAATTTTTTTGGTAAAAAAGAAAATCGGTATTGCTTTTTTCACTCTAGAAGGCATCATGGGAGCGGTAGGAGCGGATTTCACAAAACAAATTAATAAAAACAATTGTATAGGGATCGTCTTAGGGGTTAAATATAGATAGGTATAGGTATGTTCTGACAATATGTATGTTAAGGTGGAAAAAATATTGAGGGTCATACAGGTCATACATTTGGCTCTCCTAGTGGCACCATTGGGACAGTCATAATTTAGCATGTGTCTACCAACAGCTTAATTAAAGCATTATTTATTTTAAATGTTTTGTGAAATATACTTGAATTTTTTAGATGTCCTTGCATTTTTGTTCATAACTTTAAGCAAAACATGGCCCTGTGAATATCTGTTGCATGCCACGTCATCATATTAATTTTTCTAGAGACTGCAATTTTATGTCAAATGATATTAAGTTTTTGTTATACTAAAGGCCAATGATGAGATTATATTCTCAAACTATAGTTTTTAGAGATATAGCTTAATGAGAAAGCTTATGCATAATAAATGAAAAATCCGATTGTGAGTTTAATTGATATGCATCACATAGACCCCCACTGACAATTATTTTCTAATAAAAGAAAAAAAAAATTATCTGAATAATGATTAACCTATGAAGCATTAGACAGCTTGAAATTTTGACATATATAACACTGCTCAACAGTGAAAAAAACACAAGGACTTGACTATAGGCAGTGGCGTATACAGGGGGGGGGGCCGGGGGCCTGGGCCCCCCCGAAATGATTTCACAAATTTCAGGATTTAGTATCAAATAACAAGTACAATATTAAAAAACTTCTTAAAAAAAATCTAAAAATATTAAGAATCTAAAACTTTTTGAAGAAAAATGTTTTAAAACTGATAACTTTTCTATTAAAAAAATCTCAAAATCTGAAAATTTTTTCTTAGAAATTGAAACTATTCAACTTAAGATTCTAATTTAAAAATGTCTTAGAACATGAAGTTTTATGTACATAAAAAATGGACCTAATTGTAAGTAAAATGTAGTCAAATCTAAAAATGCGACTATGTCTTTCAGAAAAATGTCTCAGAACGAGACTATATTTAAAAAAAAAAAATTCTCAGAATCTTACACTTTTTTAAAAAAAAATTCTCAGAATCTGAAACTTTCTATAAGAAAAATGTCTTAAAATATTGGCCTTTTTCTCAGAATCTAAGACTTTTTCTATAGGAAAAATGTCTCAGAACCTGAGACTTTTCTATAAAAATTTCTCAGAATCTGAGGCTTTTCTATTTGAAAAATGTTTTAGAACCTGAGAACTTTCTATAGGAATAATGTCTCTGAATCTGAAAAGTGTCTCAAAATCTGAGGTTTTTTTATAAAAAAAATTCTTAGAATCTAAGCCTTTTCTATATGAAAAATGTTTTAGAATCTGAGAACTTTCTATGGGAATAATGTCTCTAAATCTGAGAATTTTTCTTACAATCTAGAAAAATGTCTCAGAATCTTATACTTTTTTCCGAAAATGTCTCAGAATCAACGAATTTTTCTTAAGGAAAATTATCTCTAATCTAAGATTTTGTGTATAGGAAAAATCTCGCAGAGACACAAGCTGAGACTTTTTGTATAGAAAAATGCTCAAAATCTGAGGCTTTTTCTATTGTAAAAATATTTTTTTCTATAAGAATAATGTCTCAGAATCAGAGAATTTTTTTATGGGAAAAATATTTCAGAATCTGAGACTTTTTCTATATAAAAAATGTTTCAGAATCTGACAATTTCCTATAGGCCAAATGTCTAAGAATCTTAGACTTGTTCTATAGGAAAATGTCTAAGAATTTGAGATTTGAAGTGTTTAAGCATCTGAAACTTTTTCGATAGGAAAAATGTCTCAGAATCTATGAAATTTCCTGTAGAAAAAATGTGTGAGAATCTGAGACATTTTCTATAGGAAAAATGTCGAAGAATCTGAGACTTTTTTTCTCAGAATCCGAGAGTTTTTCTTTAGGAAAAATGTTTTAGAATCTGAGACTTTTTTTATACTGTTTTCTTTTTAAAAAGGTCTCAGAATCTGAATTATTTTTCTTATAGAAAAGCCAAGATTTTCTCAGAATCTAAAACTTTTTGTGAAGAATGTTTCAGAATAAATATCTCAGATTCTGGGAAAATGTCTTACAATAGGATAATTTTCTTTTGGAAAAGTATTTTATGAATATGTTTATAGAATCATTTTCTAAAGTGACTTTTTCCCAGAAACGTTTTCCATTGGAAATATGATTTATGTCTTTGACTTTTTCTACAACAAAAACTGTCTTAACTGGAAATTGTTATATAATCTAAGACTTTTCTTTGAAAAGAAAAAATCAGATGCTGGTAATCTTCATTGTAAAAATGTATCAGCATCTAATACAATTCACACTTTAAAAAAATGCTTAAGTCTCTCAAAAAATTTTGAAATATAAAATTTTTTTATTTTTTTTGGCCCCAACAGTTTTAAACTTACACAAAAATGAAGAATCTGAGAGATCGAGAAAAATTCTTAAACATGTGCTGTTATGTAAATTTTTTGTAAAAAAAAAATTTAAAAAAAAATGTTGGGCCCCCACCGAAATAAAATCCTGGATACGCCCCTGACTATAGGTTTGAATCTACTATCAAAAGGTAGTAAAACCCCATACCCGGATTGTCCAGTTTGGTGACCAATTCTTTTTTATTGGCCTCCAAAAGTTCTGAAAAGCAGTGGGGCACACAAAATATGGTGTCATCAGTTTTTTCCCTTTTTTTTATTTTTCCCAAATTTTTATTGACGAAATTATGTGGCGATCCCCTTTAATGGCTAAGTATAGAGGGTACATATGTTCTAAAAAAATGTTGGGGAGATAAGGTACGTTCTGAAAAAAATGTTGGGGGATAAAACTAGAAAGAAATCGGTAGGAGCCGATTTCATAAAACAAATTAAAAAAAAAAAATTATGAAGACCAGGGATAAGAGATAAAGATAGATGGTAGGTATGTTTTGAGAAGATGTTGTGTGTCCTGTCAAATTGATTAAGTTAGACTTAGTTTCCGTTCAAATTTATCTAACAATTTATCATTGAACTCCTTTAAATTAAAATATTCAATATTGATTTGTTTAAAAATTGCCACTAAATTTTAAGAAAGTATTATTCATAAAAAAAAAATCAAAAGAATGCACATTTAAAGAAAAACCAGTAAAACGAGGTAAATTCATTTAACATGAATTGCTATTAATTCTGGTTTGCTTTATTTTTTTAATATTTGTTTTTCTTTTTTTGATTTGTTGCTTCTGTTTTCTGAAAAGCACTTTTTCAATTAAAAGTTTTCTTGTAACCACAAAAATATTGTAAGCCATTTTTTTGCCATTTCTGATTCTATCACACGCAGCTGTTGTTGTGTTTGTGTGAATTCGAAATGTCCTGTGACCATTGCGTTAAAATGTATGTCAGGCATTTTTCGGGGTAACAGAAGAAACACAAAATGTTTATGGTAGAACAAAACAGAAAAAAAGGAAAATAAAATACTTTCACTAACAATGCTGGTAATGGTATGCAACCTCAGTCATCATTATACATATTGCGTGTCTTTTTTTGTTTTTTACTCACAAACAACCAAAAAACCAACAACTCCAGCCAAGACCACAAATGGAAAAGGATATGAGAGACAGATATGATATGAGTGCAGTAAAAACAAACTGGCATGAAACAACATTGGTTGTTTTTTTTCTTTTTTTTTTATTTTTACATGCAACAAGTGCATCAAAGTTAGGTTAGTTTCGTTTCAAGTGTATTTAAACACAACAGTTTTTTTATGTGTTTCATGTTGTTTTTCTGCAGAAGTCCATTTATAAAGTTTTTGTGTTGGTTGTGGCATGAGTATGGTGGTATGGTAATTGTATTACTAATGGAATGATGAATGTTAAAAAATGATGAAAAGTTTTTTTTAAATTACATCCCAGCAAAACTTAGATTACCAAATAAGGTATAAAATATGGTATAGGATCTCTTATTTTATACATTGCAGCATTGATGTTTTTAACAGTGGATGAGACTCAAAGTAATGCATCCACATTATGACAAAGAATACCAGTAAGGTATAAAATAATTGATAAAATGTATAGCAAAGCATACGAGTAAGGTGTAAAATATAGCATACCTAACCTGACAAACCATCCCGCTTTTTGATGTCTCATCCCGCCTTGAATTCCGATCCCGCTTTTTAAACAAAAGTCCCGCTTCATCCCGCTTTATCCCGCTTTTTGACTTTTGTAATAGCAAAGTATGAACAATTTTTAGGTTATATTAATAATACTTTGAGAAATATATTTTTGAGCATATTAACTATTTCTTACCGTATAAAGAAAATTTTAAGAAAAATTTTGTTTACTCAAAAAAACTGTTCACATAAAATTTTTTCATTGTGATACTTCGAATATTCCGAAAAAAGCTTTCAATGAAAAAGTATTCAACTTAAATACATGTTTCCTAATTCTCAGATTCTTAGATTTTTTTTGTATACAAAAATCCTCAGATGCTGAAACATTTTTCATAAAAGAAAAATCTCAGATTCTAAAAAATTATCGGTTTCTAAAAAATTCTTCCTTGAAAAAAAATCTAATACCCTCCCAGTTGGCAACGTCCTCGAGCCATCCTCAGTGACGGAGCGATGACATGTCAGAGTCACACCTTACATCCACAAGACATCTCTATGTACTGGGTTGAGGACAGTTTCATACAAATTTTCAAAATGTCCTCACTCAAAGTCAGCAGTGGTCAGGGCTGACCTTCTGGGGACATGTCACCTAAGACTTCTTTGGGGAAATGTCTGACATAGGTCATGCGAATATACAAAAAATTTTTGTATTTCCTTTAGTTTTTACTTTTATCCATTTTCCTTTATAAATTATCTTTCTCATATTTAGAAAAAACTTTTCGCCTTTTTTAGTCCCAACTGGATTTGAACCTGGAACCTCCAGTTTATTAGTCTCACACCTAACCACTTGTTCCAAACTTTATTTTTAAAATTGTTTGTCTATTTATTAATTTTATTCCACTTGTTAGATTTTGATTTTATTTTAATTAAGTCGATAATATTGCCATCTTTTTCTGGGAAATTGAAGAGTTGCCCAGATTTAAAATTCTAATTTAATATACTGCTATTCTGAAGACATTTCCTTTTAGACGTCTTAGAGGAATTGTCCACACTCTTAAAGCAAACATTCAGTGCTGACAATGTTAGGATATGTCATCAAGGATTGCCTATGATTTTTCAGAGCCTGAAGACATTTCCTCAAGGAATCACTGTGGAAATTTCCTCAGTGACACATTTTCCAACTGGGCTTTTCTAAAAATAAATTCCTTAATTTTATAGCCTCGTGAAAAAAATTGATTAGATCTGGTCTGATTTGTAAAAATCTAATGAGGCATTTGTATCTGATAAGATCTACCAGATACGAAATTTGTCTCCAATTTCCAACTCTGATCCGTAATTGAATCTGATCAGATCCTGAAATTATGGAAAAACGTCGGATCAAAAAGAAAAATTTAAGACGCAACTTCAGAAGAAAAATTTGCAGACTCAAACACACTTCCTTTATAAAATTTCTCAACAGAAATATTTTCAGATTCTGGGAGATTTTTCATACAAAAAAACTTAGATTCTGATATAATTTTCTATAGAAAAATTCCACAACATTTTTCTTGTTGGAAAAAATCATAAATTTTGAAAAACTTTTCCAATAGAAAAATTCTCTGATTCTAAAGTATTATTTAAACAGGAAAAATCTCTTTTTCCAAATAATAAATTCTAAGATTCTGAAATATATGTCTCATAAGAAACCATCAGATTCTGAAACGTTTTTCCTGTAGAAAAATTATTCGATTTTAGATATTTTTTTCCAGAAAAATTCTTGTCAGACTCTAAAATATTTTATTCTAAGGAAATTAACAGTTTCCAATGGATTTTTTCTATAGAAAATTTATAAGATTCTTAAACATTTTTCCTACAGAAAAATTTCTAAAATTTTAGATAATTTTTCTCTTAAAATATTCTTAAATTCTGAGTCAAATAAGTATCTAAATATTTTCTGAAGACAGTCTCGAGTTCTGAAACATTTTTCTATAAAAAATATATGAGATTTACTTTCTCTTAGAAAATGATAAAAAGGTTATCAGATTCAGTCTACGACTCTAATTTAATTTTAGTTTTTCATATGCAATTTTTTTTATTCTTAAATATTTTATCCCAAGGTTGGTAAAAAAGTTCATTATACCAAAGACTATGTTTGCTGGCGTAATCAAAATAAAATTTTTCTAATGAAAGTTCTTGTGCATTTTTTTACATAAAAAAATTACAATCCCATAAAAGTATTTCCAGAATTTTGTGCATTTTGGAGGGTATTTGTGGGTTCGTTCCAGGCAAATTTCACTTATGAAAAAAGATCCCGCTTTTTAGATCAAAATCCTGCTTTTTCAACCTTTCGATCCCGCTTTTCATTCAGAAGCAGTTGGTCAGGTTAAGCATACCAGAACATAATATATAAGGTGTTACGAGAAATGAAAAGTAATTTTGTATTAAATTTTCTTACGTGATTGTAAGTGAGTGTAAGTAGATAAAATATACTCATGAGTGAGTTTGTGTGATTAGAAAATTCCTGTCGTGAGCCCATCTCTAGTTTAAACTTTTGCATTTTTTTTATAAAATATTTATTTTTTAGGTTTTTGTAATGCATTAGGCATCCAATTACTAATAATGCATTATTTCAAACTTTTAAATAATACAGAATGTAACTAAATATAAGTCACCCACGATTTAATGCTTAGAAATAATAAATATAAAAAACATTTTTTTCAATAATTATGCATTACGTAACAAATTATTAGTAAGGCATTATTTTTCACTTTAAAATAATACGTTGTGGAACAAATGTTTGGTAAGACATCCTAAAATAATGATACAAATCAAATCTTATATAATCACTATCCATTACCAAAGGTTTGCTGGGATATTTACAAATATTTGAAAACGTATTATATTTAACTTTACCATACAAAATTTTCTTGGAACATGTTAAAAAAATAACTTAAATATATTTTTGTCCAAAACATTACATTACGATATGGATTTCTTGAATTTTTTTTTTTTTTTAAAACTGTAAACTGAAAAACCTAGACCATCATTTTCTCAAAATTCGAGTTTGCCAACTGTCCGGCCAAATTTTAATCGTCCTAGTTCTAAAACTTATGTGGTACAAATTTTAGGCCAGTCGGATTAAAATAACGCCTGGCGCCCGGAGGTCAAAGTTTTGAATTTTTGAAGTCTTAAATTCCCTTACCTTGACCCTTTTATGGTGCTTGAGAAAACCTTTCATTTAAAATTAATTTAAGCCAAATCCGAACATTTAACACCATGGCGCCCATCAATCAAAATTTTGGCTTAAAAAAAAAACTTTTTACCAAAAACACTAAACTTTGATCAAAAGGCGACAATGGTTTAAATGATAAAATTTTGGCTCAAATTTGACTTAAATGAAAGATTGCACCAAGCTCTATAAAGCGGTCAAGGGAAGAACATTTTTAGATTTCTTTAAAAAATTTCTTAAACGTAGGAAAAACTATAATTTTTGGATTTTTATTGACAAATCTTAAGTGGCGATATCTCGAAAATCTCTAGACCGATTTTAGGAATTTTTTGACTTTTGTTTTCAGCATGCCAAAATTATTAAAAACAAGTAAGAGTGTTAAATTCGGCTGGGCCGAATCTTGTATATCATCCAACATGCAAAAAAATAAAAAAAAAAAATGCAGGGGCGTTTTATTTTTTGGGGGGCGGGGTCAGGGGGTCGCTTGTAGTAATTGAGGGGGGCAAATTTTCCCTCGAATTTGTGTTCAAAAATTCATTCTTATGCTTTTTGCACTAAAGAAATACAAGATTATCAGTATTTTAAAAAAATGTTTTATTCCACGCCCATAAAAGGGGGCGGGCCGAAAAAACGTAATTTTCTAATTCTCTAGGACCAAATGCAGGACTTTGAACTTTTTGTGGCATGAAAATGTTGCATTTGTTAAACAAAAACACAAAAAATCATGTAAAAATATGGTATTTTTCAGAGGTTGGTTTAGTTCTTCAACGGGGAACTTTTTTCCCCCTGGTCCGATTTTGCTCATTTACGAACTTAACCTGCCTATGAACATAAGACATATTCGTGCCAAATGTCGGGAGTCTATCTTTTTTATTTTGGACTGCATCGTGTTAACTACAGACGGACAGACGGACGGACGGACATCGCTAGAATGTCTTAGAATCGATCACTGATCATAAATATATATACTTTATGGGGTCCTAGACCGATATTTTGATGCGTTACACACGGAATGACAAAGTGAGTATACCCCCATACTGTAGTTGGAGGGTATAATAATGCATTTTTTATTTTAAATTTTGATGGAAATTTTCCAAAAGTTCAAAAATTTGATTGAAGGGCGCTATGAGTTAAAATAATAGGATTTGGCTCAACTTTGTTGTAAATGAAAGATTTTCTCAAGCTCCGTAACACGGTCAATGAAATGAAATTTTGAGATTTTTTTTACAAAATTTCTAGAGCGTAGGAGGAAACCGCCATTTGTTTCAAATTTTAATTTGTTTCAAATTTTAATTTTAATTGTCGAGGGATACATTTAGTTTTTAGTTTTTTTTTGTTCTTAAATCAAAATTTTAACCACCGCAAAAGAATCTATAAATACTCTCCACAATGCCCTTTTTAAGTGATGGTAAATTTTCTGACTTGAAAAAAATAACATTTTTGATTATAAATATTTTATTTTGTGTAAAAACACTTTTTTTCAGAGACCATAACTGTTATGATATTTATTGAAAAAAGTCAAATAGAACTGTTCAAAAATATTTTTTCAAATAAAAATTAAAAATAACAGTTTGAAATGATTTATATAAATATCTGTTTAAAATAACAGAAATAAAAAATTTGTATTTTTTATAACTGTTATTTAAAACTCTTTGAGCCTTAAAAAACTCGAGTTATTAAAATAAAACAACAATAATCGCATGCAGAAGAATCCTATTGTTATCTAATACTTCAATCATTGATTTAAAGATATAGGCCCTTACCACAAGAAAAAAAAAGTCTATTTTAACAAAAGTTTTATTTTGAATTTCAAATTTTCAATACATTTTTTGAAAGTCGATTTTAAAAACAAAACAATTTGTATGGAAATAAAATTAAAAGCTGATTTTAAATATATTTTATTTTTCTATGGTAAGGCTGATAAACTTTGATTGATTTTTTTTTAAATAACTGTTATAACAGTTACTTACTGAAATAAATATAAAATAAAAGTTATTTTAGATTGTTTGAACAAAAAGTTTTTAATAACTGTTATTTTTTAGTGTTATTGAAAAAATCAAAAAAAAAAATAAATGTTATTGTAAATTTTAACACGGGCCATCTCAAGAAGTCTTTTCAAATATAAAATACTAAGTTTGGACAACATTCGTTTCATGATATTTTGAAACAAAAAAGACACATATAACTGTTATATTTGGTCTCTGCTTTTTTAGTAATTTAAAAAAAAAAAAAAATTACTAATTTTTTTTTGAGTGTATTTTTTTTTTTTTGATGGCAAAATTACCTGGTATTGTAATCCAGCGAAATCGGTCCAGTGGTTCAAAAGTAATGAGCAAAAGACTGAATTTCGGCAAGGGTTTTTCGTGAATTTATGAGATATAAACCGATAACTTTCGAAAGATATTTCTGAGGATGCTGAAGCTTAGCATATATATTAATCTTTCCCCTGGCTCTGATTGATTTTCTGCCAAAGTTATTAGGAAAACCGTGAAATTCGGATTAGTTTCACCTTAAATTCATGTGTTGAAAACCCATTAAACATGTTTTAAAAACATTGGTAGTCACAAAATTATTTTACAACGTAATTTTGTCACTCAAAAATATTTTTACACTAAAAAAAATAAAAAGTTTTTTTTTTTCAAAAATTACTAAAAAAAAAAGATGTTTTATACAAAATGAAATATTTCTAATCAAAAATGTTATTAAACATTAAATGCAAAAAATTTTTTTTTTTTTCATTTTTCGCGAAGTTGATCTAGAAAAATTGGGAGACACGGGTATTTTATTTTAGGCCATACTCTCAGAATTTTTTGGTCCGGCTTATGTGTACAGCCAAAATTTTAAGTTTGTCGGACGGTAATATATACCATATTATCTTATTATATTAAATACTTTTTTACTCGGGACATGTTAATTTTTATATCACAAATATTTTATAAAGCACCGTCCCTCAAAAATCGGTACTCAATTTTATGTAAAAAATGCAATATTTTCGATTTATGCAGGTTAAAAAAAAAAATAAAGAATGGGAAAAATGACAAATGCATTCAAAAATTGCATATGCATGAAAAATTAATTTTTTTTTAATTTTTTTTCAATTCTATCATATACAAAAGGGCAATTGTTATAGTCGAATGCTTATTGAATCCTAAAAATCAAATAATTACTTCTAAAGATTTGGCTCTTCAAAGTTACATTTGATAAAATTACAGAATTAAAAAAAAAAATAATTACGAAAAGTTGTATAAAGCGAAGGCCCAAAAAAAGGTACTTGATTTTATGTAAAAAATGTCACTCTTTCGATTTTGCAGGTTTCAGAAAAATTGAAAAATGCTTCTAAATACTGCATTTGCATCAAAAACATACTTTTATAAAAATATATTTTTTTGAGTACATTTGACTATAGGGAATTTATAAGGAATTGTTGACCAAAAGTCTATTTTTCAAAAAAGCTTTTTTCTGATGCCATTACACCGTCCGACAGCCAATATTAAACATGAACTGGATGAAAGTAGAGGTCTGAAAGTAGAGATCAAATGGAGTAAAACCGCATCTACAGTTTTTCATTTCGTGATCATGTTTTCTTTTTGAAAGGACTTCAAAGTTTTAAAGGATACATTTTGTAAAATACTTTTGAAATATTTGTAATTGTCCTAGGATGACACTGGTGACGGCAAATGAAACAGGAGGATCTCCCATAACTTTTCCATTTTCATATTTTGCCTTGTCAGGATAAAAGGATGTGAAAAAAGTCATATGAAAACTTTATTAAAAAATATTTTGTTGAAAATTTTGAATGATATTGAAGGGCACATTTTTGAATGGACGCAACTTGCCTCCTTTTTCCTGATATGTAAAAAAATAAAAAAGGAAAATTAGGGGAGATCCCCTTCTTTCATTTGCTATCAATAGTAGCATCCTAGGACAAGAACAAATATAAAAAAATATTTTATAAAATTTAATCCTCTAAAACTTTGAAGTCCTTTTAAAAGGAAACAGGATCACGACATACTCTGGTATCACTTTGATATATTGAGAAACTCTTTGTGAGTAAGATGCTATTCATTCGGCATGCATCTCAATGGCGAAAATATATTTATTGATGTCCGTCCTACCGTCTGTCGGCCTGACTGTCTGCGGAATGCACGGTGCTGTTCAAACCAAAAGCGCTAGCCACCTGATATTTTTCACGAAAATTTCTTATGGTCCTACGCTGATCAAGTTCGTAAATGGGCAAAATCATGTCGAAAGAAGCTCCACCTTAAAGAACTATGCTTACCAGGGTTGCAAAATGAGTACACCAAAATTGTACCAACGAGCTCACAAAATTGTACTTTTTCGACCCCAATTGTACCAAAAATTTTTTTGTTTAGTTTTTGTTTTATATTTTTTATTTTAATTTAAAAAAAGGAACGAAAAACATTGATTAAAAACAAATTTTTTATAAAATTAACATTTGTACTTTATTTGTGCTTTAAAAGTGTATCAGGTGTATTCAGAGTCCTAGTACGGGTGGAAAATGAGCAATTTTTGAAAATACATTTCAGAATACATGAGAGGTCTTCAGAATCTTACTGTCAGCCCTGGCAATGTAGCAAAATATTACTTTTTTTTTTTTTAAATTCAAGTATTTTTCAAGAAAGAAAATGAAGAAAAGTACTCTTTTACCACCAGTAACAGGACTGGCAAGTAGGTCTCTGAATACCCATTGACTGGCAGCTTTCTTTATATACCGTTCGACGCAGAATCAATTTTTGAGTCGTTATTGCGATGTTTTCCACTCCGTCGTTTAAACGTCCTCCCGATATTTACTTAAATCTGCCTATTGGTACAATATTAGCCTATTTCACTCAAATTTGGTTTGTACGTATTTTTACACCAATTTCAGATTTGGCCAAACAAGGATCCAGTCGACACAGTAAATCAAAACTATAAACTGCGTAAATTCCATGAAAAAACATTATCTGAGAAGGATTTGAAATTGTACCAAATAAGTCATTGGTGTACCATTGTACTTTTGAGCTTCGAATTGTACCAAAAATGGTACAATTGTACCAACTTTTGCAACCCTGATGCTTACCTATGCAAAATCCCATCTTACAGTTTTTTTTTTGTACATTTGCTTAAAAATTAAAAAAAAATCACGCAACAAGAAGTTAAAAGTCATGCACTTGGACCAAAGGGACTGGGAAAATAATTTTTTGTCCACGCCTCATATTGTGGGCGTGGATTTAAAAAATATTTGCTGTGTTTTTCAATAAGTGAATTTATTTTCGGCTTAATCTTATTTAGTTTAAAATAAATATTTTAACATGCCAAATCAAATTTGGAATATAGTCTTCCGTAATCTACGATAAATAAACAATTATAATCCGAAAAAATAGTAAAAAGATCTGGAAAATGAAAAAAGTTATAAATAAATAAAAATTAATCCAACAAAATTTTAGGATTTAATAAGTTCATTTTGGATTAATTTTGTTTTATTTATTACTTTTTTCATTTTCCAAATTTGTTTTCTTTTTTTCGGATTTTAATTGCATGTCTATTGTAGATTACGGAAAAAATATATCAAATTTGTTTTTGTATGTTAAAATATTTTTTTAAACAAAATAAGATTTATCAGAAAATAAATCCACTTATTGAAAAACACAGCAGTTGACAAAATTATATTTAAAAATTTTATTAAAAACACAAATCATCAGGTCCAATCATGAAAATTTTTTATACAGGGCCTTATATCGTACCGCCAAATAAAATTGCCAAATTTTGAGTAAGTATCCTATCTTTTAGGGTCATGGCCAGAATATCAGAAAATTCCTATAGTGCATTGGTAAAAAAGGGCGATTGCTAATGCTTTTTGAATGTTAAAATTTAGGTTAATGCTTTCGAAGGTATGACCAGCGTTTAAATTACTACGAAGAAAGTAGCTTAAAAAACCAAAATTGACGATATGTGTAGTTTTAAAAACAAACAATATGTAAATCATTCAGTTGCTATAACTACTAATACTTGAACATTTCTGTTTTTGTAGCGAAAGCTTACGATTGTTTTTAAAAATGAATAAGTAGCAAATAAAACAAAAACATTAGAATTGTGTAGCCTACAAGTAGCCTACAAATTATTTTTGTAGCCTACCTGTAGCCTACAAATTATTTTTGGTAGCCTACAAATATTGTTTTTGTAGCCTACAAAGAGAAAATTTAATAAAACTATAACAACACACACACTTATCTTGTTTAACATAACTGGGTAATTCCAAAAATTTTCGCCCCACTGTTCGGAAACATGCCTTTTGACGCCACTGAGAATTTGGCTCATAGATATCCACGTTTATATGAGATATGTTGCATTTTTGGATTTTCAAAATTTGCTGTAGTTTTCAAATTATCGCGGGTCAAAGTTCGACTTTTTTAGCAAAAGTCAGAAAAATACATGACGTTTAACGTGCTCTAACTTTTTAACTAGCAATCCGATTATCACAAGTAATAGCTCATATGAAAGCTTAATTCTTCTTCTTTTAGGAAAAATTTTCAAAAGCATACGGTTTTTTTCAGAAGTGTTGCAAAAATTCAAAAACATTTTTTTTTTGCGAATATTTAAAAAAACACATCTTCGATTTTTTTAAAAAAAAGTTTGGTGATAAACAATACTGTTTTGTACAACATATCCAAAATCCAGAGTGGGATCCCAATGGGATCAAAAAATATTCTGGTTTTAGTACAAAGTTCTTAAATTTTACCTTAGAAAATTAAAATTTTACGTTTCTTCAATATAAAACTTTAAATTTTCAAAGAAAATTATACTATTAAAATTTTGAAAAACATTCAAAACATTAGAAATTTAAATTTTCTAAGGGAAAATATGAGAACCTCGTACTTAAAACAGAATAGTTTTTGATCCCATGGAGATCCCACTCTGAATTTTGAATATGTTATACAAAACATTGTTATTTTTCACCAGAATTTAAAAAAAAAAAATCGAAGATGTGTTTTTTTAAATATTCGAAAAGAAAAAATGCTTTTGCATTTTTGCATCATTTCTGTAAAAAAAACCTGTGTTGTTTTAAAAATATTTTCTAAAAGAAGAACCCCAGCTTTCACATGAGCCTAAATTTGTGAAAATCGGGTCATTGGTTAAGAAGTTACAGCTCTTTAAACGTGATGTATTTTTCTTACTTTTGCTTAAAAAGTCAATCTTTGACCCGCCATAATTCGTTAAATACACCAAATGTAAAAAAACGATATATGGTACATATATCATATTTATGAGGGCTATCTATGTGTCAAGGTTCAAATTAATCTGAGACACCATTTCCAAAAATGACTAAAATTTGAGCTAAATTTTCTGGAATGGCCCAACTGTTTTATTTTAATGTGTATAAAGAATAGGGTTGGATTGATTTAATGTAAAATTATAATTCACATCTAAAAAAAAAAACTTTGGCAAACATTGCTGTGGTGTATTGTCATTAAAAGTAGAGATGGGCACTAGGGTGGATCGAATTTGGCTTTTTGGCGAATTTCGTTCCGGATCACCGACAGATGTGTTGGAATAGACCTAAAAACAATGTTGTTTAATTTTCATGCAGATCGGTGGTCATCTTCCGCTGCCGAAATGACGTTGAAAATCCGCGATTTCTTAAAAAATAGTATTTATTTTAATAAATTGCCAAAATTACAAAAATCACTTAATCTTCTTTTTTATTTCAGTCAATCTTTTCAACTCGATCATATTTTCTTAGAAAAAAAATTCAGCTTAATGGGACATTGTTAACCCCTCTAAAACGGTTGCCGAAAATGACCCATACATTTTGCCCTAAACTCAAAACCACCAAATTAAAAAAAAAAAAATGCTTTTGATTTTAAGTTGCACAATCTAAAGTTTTTATTGCATTTATTTCAAGTATATATAAGTTCGATTGACAAAATTTTTTTTTGAAAAAATACGAGATTCTTATACAGCGCGTGTAAAGGTCTGTTTCCAGGACATTTTGAGAAAATTGCTCTTTTTTTTAAAACTCAACATTTTTAGTTAAAAACTTTTCATTTTGCACTAGATTTATTATGAATTATAAAACTTAATATAGAATCGTTGGATTTTTAGAAATCCTTTAACCCTACACAGCTTTGGGCCCTAAATGACCCATGATGAACAAATGCATCTAGCAATAAACCGCTTTTGGCGGGCGACTAACCATTGGGAACATATGTTTTCAATTAAAAATGGGAGCTTGAGTAGTGATGAGAGCGTGAGTGAACTCGACCAACTCACGCTCACGAAGAAAAAAATTTCTTACGCAAGAAATTTTTGAATTTTGCATACATTTTACGCAGGGTTACATGAGTGTCACATTTTAATCTCACTCAAGCTGAATTTTGACGTGTTTTATTTTTCTGTCACCATAAAAAATCATGCAAACTCACGAAATTTTACTCACGTTTAACAGTGCAATTTTAAAAATTATATTTTTAATGCAAATGAAACAAAAAAAGTTCAAATAGCATTCAAATAGTATTCCCGCTTATATGCACCCACCCTTAAAGCATTTTCCGTACCCACCATTAACCATTTATTTATATCTGACACAAAAAGTTATTCACATTTAAACAAGAATATTGCTGAATAATTTCAATAGAATATTTACTTGCTGTATTCTGGCGTTTATGGGTATATTGCTTTCGGGGTGGGTGCATTTAAACGGGAAATAATATATAAACTTGTTTAAAAAAAATATATGGGTCACTTCATTATTTTGCATTAAAAATATAATTTGTACAAATGCACACGTGACACAAATTTCATGTGATTCACTCGGAAATGTGAGTTAAATTTCGTGAGTTTGCATGATTTTTTATAGTTATGTTGAGTTTTCGTGAGCGTGATTACAGCGTGAACGCGTTTAATATGTTTCACTCAAGTGATCCTGTGTAAAATGAATGCAAACTTAAAAAAATTCCTGCGTGAATTTTTTTTTCTTCGTGAGCGTGAGTTGGTCAAATTCACTCACGCTCTTATCTCTACTCACGCTCCCGTCTTTACTCACGCTCCCATTTTTAATTTCAAAAATGTGTTCCCAATGGTTAGTCGCCCGCCAAAAGCGGTTTATTGCTATATGCATTTGTTCATCATGGGTCATTTAGGGCCCAAAGCTGTTTAGGGTTAAAAAATTTCTACAAATCCAACATTTCTACATTAAGTTTTATAATTTATAATAAATCTAGTGTAAAATGAAAAGTTTTTAACTAAAAATGTTGAGTTTTAAAAAAGAAAGTCCAATTTTCCCAAAATGGCCTGGAAACAGACCGTTAAACGCGCTGTTTAAGAATCTCGTATTTTTTCAAAAAAATTTTTTGTCAATCGAACTTATATATACTTGAAATAAATGCAATAAAAACTTTAGATTGTGCTGAAATTTTTTTCTAAGTAAATATGATCGAATTGAAAAGATTGACTGAAATAAAAAAGAAGATTAAGTGATTTTTGTAATTTTGGCATTTTTTTTAAATAAATACAATTTTTTTAAGAAATCGCGGATTTTCAACGTCATTTCGGCAGCGGAAGATGACCACCGATCTGCATGAAAATTTATCCACATTGTTTTTAGGTCTATTCCAACACATCTGTCGGTGAGCCGGAACGAAATTCGCTCAAAAGCCAAATTCGATCCACCCTAATGGGCACATACGTAGATTAGAACGAGATTCAATTTTACTCACGTGAGTGTGAGTGGAGAAAAAAATTGCGTGAGTGAGTGTGCGTGAGTAAGATTTTTTCGTGAGTGTGCGTGAGTCGATTTTTTAAGTTTCGCTGAACTTTAAATTTTGTTGAAAATTTTAAAAGATTTTTGAAATTTTAGTTTTTAAATTTTTTTTTGTATGAATAAGAGCTTCGTGAGAGTAAGTCAACGTGAGTGTGAGGGGTGAAGCTTGGTGAGTGCACGTGAGTGTGAGTTGTATTAAATTTACTCACGTGATTGTGAGTGTGAGTAGAAAAATTTCCTCGTGAGTGAGTGTGCGTGATTCAAAAATTCCTGTCGTGAGTGTGAGTCAAAAAAAATTAATTAAAAGCATGTTTTGTGTATTTTTCAACACGTGAATTTTCGAAAAACTCAATATAGAGATGGGTGCGTGAGTGGATTTTGACTCACACTCACTCACGCTCACGCAAAAATAATCGAATCACTCACGCAATTTTTTTTTTACTCACGCTCACTCATTCAATCTTACTCACGCCAGATTCAATCACGATCACGCGTGAGTCACGAAAAATCTACTCACACTCACAATAAAATTTTCTTACTCAAAAAAAAATTTTTTTACAAAAAATAAAAAAAAAATTGGGCTAATCTAAAAATCTAATCACGCAAACTCACGCAAAAAATAAATGACTCACTCACTCAGATTTTTTTCAGCTCACACCCACTCACAATCACGTGATTGAACGGAAAATCACTCACGCGTGATCCACGTGAATCACTCACATTACGTGACCAGCGCCCATCTCTAACCCAATGTTAATGTCACGGTTTTGCTCATAACTTCTGAGCATCTAGACCGTTAATATTAAAATCGCGTACATATTCGAAAATATCGAAAAATTCGACCAAATTCCAAATTTTTCTATATTTTTTTGACTAAAATTAAAAGAATTTTATTTAAAATTATTATTACATATTATTTTTTCGATGTTGTTATTCATTTTACACCATCTTAGAGTCCCCGCACAACAATGTCGGTGACGTTTTTTTCATACAAATTTGGCATAAAAAAACGCTCGACCGAAATCCGCTAGAGTAAAATCAATTTTATTTTTGTGTCGGTTTCTCTCTCTCCCTTAATTTTTGAAATGAAAATGTTGCCACTTTTTTACAAATATTTCGATTTTTTTCGATAAAGTAAACAAAAAAATATGATCTCTAAAAAGAAAAAATATTAAAATTGAAAAAAACAGCAAAAAAATCGAATCAATATGAAAAAATCAAATTGATTATTTAAAATATAATTAATTGAATTTTAATTTAGTTCGGTTTGAGTCCATATTAATTATTTCTGAGAAATAATAATTGTTGTACAATGAGAAAATCTGAAAAAAATCAAGTGACAACACAGGCTAAGTGGAGATGTCGACAGCTTTCGGAAGATGCCACCCTTCCATCATCAGCACTCCTTCGATTGCCACACACTTAATGTGTGTCAGATTAAAATTAGCCATTTAAATGAAACTTTTGAAGAAATTAAGAATTGGAATTACTCCTCTTTGTGTTGAATAACCCCTATTCACCATTAATTCGTGTTGTATTCATTTGGCAGAAACTTAATCCATCTTAACTTTTAACAGAGTTGTATTTTTCCCATTGTTAACCCTTAGTAGGACTTTTCAAATCTTGAAAAATGTCCGTTAGGTTTGAATTTTTGTTTCATATTTCTAATTCTTAGAAATATTACTAAATTGCAATGTACCTTATGAGTTGTGTATTAATTGTGTTTATATATTGTTGGACTGTATATTTTATAACTGAATACAACACGAATTAATGGTGAATAGGGGTTATTCAACACAAAGAGGAGTAATTCCAATTCTTAATTTCTTCAAAAGTTTCATTTAAATGGCTAATTTTAATCTGACACACATTAAGTGTGTGGCAATCGAAGGAGTGCTGATGATGGAAGGGTGGCATCTTCCGAAAGCTGTCGACATCTCCACTTAGCCTGTGTTGTCACTTGATTTTTTTCAGATTTTCTCATTGTACAACAATTATTATTTCTCAGAAATAATTAATATGGACTCAAACCGAACTAAATTAAAATTCAGTTATAAAATATACAGTCCAACAATATATAAACACAATTAATATAATTAATTTAAATAAAAAAGTGACGAAAAAGTGAAAAAATAGTGTAAAAATCAACATATGACAGAATTTTCCGCTGCCGTCTTTGTTTTGCGCCTATACTCTCTCATGACCGAAAACGTCAACCGCTCCGACATTGTTGTGCGGGGACTCTTAACGAAATTTTTAATATAATCACGTTTTTATATTGCTACATTTGTTTACAATGTGAATTCAGTAGTAATACTGTAGCCTACAAATATACTACTGTA
Organism: Pegoplata infirma; assembly: GCA_963921195.1. Lineage (NCBI taxonomy): Eukaryota > Metazoa > Arthropoda > Insecta > Diptera > Anthomyiidae > Pegoplata > Pegoplata infirma. The sequence goes on from CAWUER010000261.1 coordinate 62,107, forward strand.
CACGGTGAGCCTCAGCGATGTTCAGGTTGAACTTTAGTGTCGACGAAAAGTGTAAATGCAGTTCGATTTCTACATGATTAGTTGTCACAAAACTGTTTTCAGCGAAATCGTAGCTGATCGCATTCGCGAGATATCGCGAAATTAGTGATTTTATATTTTAAAAAATTTTGATATTGAAGTTTTTTAAATATTTTCAAAAACTGAGTATACAGTTTTCATTGTACTTATTTTAAGGTCACAAAACAGTAAACATCGAAATCCTATCTTCTTTAGTTCGCGAGAAATCGTGAAATAACTTTTTTGTCAATTTTTGTTTTTCAACTTTTTCTAGGTTTTTTTCAAATGTTGTGGAAAGCTGATATGCACTTTAATGTGTACGTGATCGAAGGTCATAAGGGTGTTGACATCAAAGTTGTAGGTGTACACTGTCGCAAGATATCGCGGAATTATTTATATATTTTTTATTTTTTTTTTATTTTTCAATTTTGCATGTTCTTTTTGGAATAAATTTTGTTTCCACATGGTCCGCAAACCTTCTTCCTGTTTTCTTGGTGGCTACATTTGTATCCCATCTCGGAAAATTCGGTGAATTTTTAAATTGTTTGTAAACTAGTAACTCGTTTTCACATTTAATACCAAAATATTATTTCTTATAATTCTAAATAATATGACAGTTAATAAATGGTTATGAATTATTTGAAGAAAAAGAGAGTGCATAATAATATTACAATACAAAATAAATGAAAAAAAAATTGAAAAATTTTTCGCGATTTTTCGCAAAAATTAGCGTCAATATATAGATTTCAGCAGTTTTACCACCTTCAGTTACGGGCAATTTAAACTGCATACCATATACTTGTCGTTACTTAAATTTTTTTTTTTTTTTGATACCAAAGAAAAAAAAGTAATTTATTATAAAAGCTCGTACAGTAATTTTGCGATTTCTCGGGAAATTGATCGTCTATAATTTTTATGCTTGCAGTTTTGTCACCTCTAATAACCTCGAATTCAAACTGCATACCACATTTTTATCGTTAATTGAAGTATATGTTTTTACAGACCACAAATAACACAAATTAATGAATAAATAGTAGATAAGCGAGTTTTTTTGCGATATCTCGAAGAATTAAGCAGCTAGAATTTAAATGTTAACAGCCTTATGACCTTTGATCAATAGCAAGTCAAACTGCATTTCGTGTTTTTCAACAATGTTAAAGAAACTTCTTTTATTAATCAAAACAAGAAATACCCCCAAAAAGCTGTTTTTCGCTATTTCTCGCGAAAGTGAGCAGCTATAATTTTTTTGGAGGCAGTTTTAATTTCTTCCAGCATGTTCAAATCAAACTGCTTACCACTTTTTTTTTTCATTTCTAAAGAACCGGGTTTAAAATATAATAAAAAAAAAAATATATATGGGCTGTTTCACGTCAACGGGAGACCCCCCCGCCCCCAAAATTCTATTGGTCGTAGAGAGTTGTATTATGGCTTAAAATTTTGCCAATGATCTCTACTTTTGAAAGCTGAGTGGCGGAAGTTTAACCCAATGGTAAGTGAGCCAATATGGCGGCGCGAATCGGGATACCCCGATCGGGATATGCTGGAAACTAATGAAGGAGTTATCGGATTTTTCTGAAATTTGTTATCAGGGGGTATATTGGGACACTAATTTCGAATTTTCATTCAGATTTTAAAAATTCAAAATGGCGGATCCAATATGGCGGATGATTTTTTCGACGTTTTCGCATTCAAATAAAACTCGGTTCCCGGGTGTATTATGGGTCACTAAACACGATTCTGAATTTAGATTTCCAAAATTCAAAATGGCGGATCCAATATGGCGTTTATTTTTTTTTTTTATTGTTTCGATTTCCTTGATACCTGTTATCTGGGGGCTATTTGAGACGCTGATTTCGAATTTTTATTCAGATTTCAAAAATTTAAAATGGCGGACTCAATATGGCGGATGGTTTTTTTTTTAAGTTGTCGCATTCAAATAAAACTCGGTTCTCGGATGTATTATGGGTCACTAAGCACGATTCTGAATTTAGATTTCCAAAATTCAAAATGGCGGATCCAATATGACATTATTTTTTTTTTTAATTTCGATTTCCTTGAAACTTGTTATTCCGGGGTTATTTGGGACGCTGATTCCGAATTTTTATTCAGAGTTCAATAATTCAAAATGGCGGATCCAATATGGCAGATGATTTTTTTTTTTTAATTGTCGCATTTAAGTTAAACTCGACACCCGGGAGTTTTATGAGTCACTTAGTACGAATCTGACATCAGATTTTCAAAATTCAAAATGGCGGATCCAACATGGCTCTTATATTTTTTTAATAACGATTTTTAAATCTGATGTCAGATTCGTACTAAGTGACTCATAAAACTCCCGGGTATCGAGTTTAACTTAAATGCAACAATTAAAAAAAAAAATCATCTGCCATGTTGGATCCGCCATTTTGAATTTTTGAAATCTGAATAAAAATTCGGAATCAGCGTCCCAAATAACCCCGGAATAACAAGTTTCAAGGAAATCGAAATTAAAAAAAAAATAAAAATAATGTCATATTGGATCCGCCATTTTGAATTTTGGAAATCTAAATTCAAAATCGTGCTTAGTGACCCATAATACATCCGAGAACCGAGTTTTATTTGAATGCGACAACTTAAAAAAAAAAAACCATCCGCCATATTGAGTCCGCCATTTTGAATTTTTGAAATCTGAATAAAAATTCGAAATCAGCGTCTCAAATAGCACCCAGATAACAAGTTTCAAGGAAATCGAAACAATAAAACAAAAAAATAAACGCCATATTTGATCCGCCATTTTGAATTTTGGAAATCTAAATTCAGAATCGTGTTTAGTGATCCATAATACACCCGGGAACCGAGTTTTGTTTGAATGCGAAAACCACGAAAAAATCATCCGCCATATTGGATCCGCCATTTTGAATTTTTGAAATCTGAATGAAAATTCGAAATTACCGTCCCAATATACCCCCTGATAACAAATTTCAGAAAAATCCGATAACTCCTTCATTAGTTTCCAGGATATCCCGATCGGGGTATCCCGATTCGCGCCGCCATATTGGCTCACTTACCATTGGGTTCAACTTCCGCCACTCAGCTTTCAAAAGTAGAGATCATTGGCTAAATTTTAAGCCATAATACAAGTCTCTACGACCAATAGAATTTTGGGGGCGGGGGGGTCTCCCGTTGACGTGAAACAGCCCATATATATATAATTACGCGATATCTCGCGAGATTTAGCACCTTCAATTTTGATGTCAACAGCTGTGTGACCTTTGATCAACCACAAGTAAAACTGCATACCATGTTTTTATGAAATTTTAAAAAATCATATATGAAGATAAAAACAAAAATAAAAACAGCATAAAAGTAATTTCGCGATTTATCGCGAAATTGAGAAGATATGATTTCGCTGTTAACTGTGTTGTGACATGTAAATAAATACAATTAAAACTGCATACCCAGTTTTTGAAGATATTTAAAAAACTTCATTGTCAAAATTTTAGAAAATACAAAAACACTAATTTCGCGATATCTCGCGAATGCGATCAGCTACGATTTCGCTGTTAACAGTTTTGTGACATTTATTCATGTAGAAATCGAACTGCGCTTACACTTTTCGTCGACACTAAAGTTCAACCTGAACATCGCTGAGGCTCACCGTGTGTAGTATATTTGTAGGCTACAACAATAAAATTTGTTTTCCGCTACTGCTCTGTTTGGAGTTTTTGTTTTTTTCATGTTGTTGTAGTTTAAGCAAACACAAAAAAGAAAAGCAAACAAAAGCTATAACTATGATATTAAAAAAGCAAAAAAACGAGTAGCTAACGTAGCCTTTCAAACGCTGGGTATGACTCTTTAAAGTTTAATACTTTTTTTTATTTTTTTTTTTTAATTTTTAAAGAAAATGAATTCAAATTTTTTTTTTTTTTTTAATTAAAAACCTGAAAATGAATATGCTTAGTTGGCTTTGTAGAGAATGCATGTTGTTAATATAAAGAAAATTAAAAGACCTAAGGTCAGAAAACTAAATTTTTTCTTTGTTCTTTGGTAAAAATTCGTGCTATACTGGTCATTTATATGTTTAAGTCACTGTAAATGCAGTAAAAAGATTGAGAAAATCTTAAAAAAATATTTCATAGCGTCCCATATGGCGTGAAATGTTTGGGTTCGTTCATGAACCCAACTTGAACCGGAGTTAGAAACTGCTCGATTTGTTTAAGCTATATAGTACTTTCAACAGACGGACATAGCTAATTCAACATTTAATCAAGCAAGGCTTCGTTAAATATTTCATGACGTGACGTACAAAATAACAAAGTAAACATTTCTGTGACAAAAATTCTATTAAGTTTATATCTTTTTTAGATTTAATATAGGATTTTGAACGTGCATTATTAAATATGAAATCAATGACATTCTATTGAATTTCCAATACATACATATTTTTATCCTTTACTATTGGGGCAACTAAAATACTTTATATGGTTTAAGTTATCTAAAAACAGAAACTTAATCCTTTTGACATTAATTGAATGTCACTGACATATACTAATTTAGGACTTACATACCTTTCATTGACTTTGATGACATGCCACTGTGGGAAACCACATACTACCAACACTAATTTGTTTTAATAAGTGCCCACAACAAACACATACAAATCAATGTATTAGGTGGATAAATAAATTTTCTTTTCTTCTCATCAATGTTTTAATTAACGAATGTTCAAAATTATATAAACCACTATGGACCGAGTTTCAAATCTAGCAGGGCAAAAAGTTTGTAGTATTTTAGGTCGATGAATCTGAAAACTTACTTAAGCTGTATTCCAGTTTGTAATCTTATTGAAATTTTTAAGTATAAAATTTATTTATATACCTAATATTTAAAATAATGTGCGTGAAATGCGCGTTTTATTTACTGCCATTTTGATGACCCAAATAAAGTTTTGTTAACACTAACTATACAACATTTTACAAACAAATTCCGACATACACATTTTTGTTTATTTTAAAGTATTTGTCGATAAAGAACGCATGCATGCATACGAATAAACATTTGGCGCAAATATATTTTACAATTACATGTGACTAACAATATGCCTTTATTAATACAATGGATGTAGAAATGTTCTCTATTCGACAATGTGAATTTGAACAAGTAAAAAAGTTAAATTCGACTTGGCCGATTCTATAAATACCCTACACAATACCCTTTTTTAGTGATAGTAAATTTTCTAATGTGAAAATAATAACATGTTTGATTAGAAATATTTTATTTTGTGCAAAAATTTTTTTTTTAGTAATTTTTGAAAAATAAAAAAAAATAATTTACTAGGTTTTTTTTTTTTTGAGTGTAAAATTTTTTTCGAGTGTATTTTTCTTTTTTTTTAATTTAAAAATATTTTTGGATGACAAAAATACATTGAAAAATCTTCTTGTGACTCATCGATGTTTTTAAAACATGTTTAACGGGTTTTCAACACGTGGATTTAAGGTGAAACTAATCTGAAATTCACAGTTTTGATAATAACTTTGAACCACTAGACCGATTTGGCTGAAATTCAACAAGAATCAAGCCAGGGGAACGAAAAATTCATATACCAAGCTTCAGCATCCTCAGAGTTGGCTTTCGGAAGTTGTCGTGTTTTTTATCTCGAAAAACCCTTGCCGAAATTCAGTCTTTTGCTCATAACTTTCGAACTGATCATTTACTTGGTTACCTAACGTATATGCTAAACTTCAGGAGCCTCCGTAATGTCTTTCAAAAGTTAGCATGTTTTCCACAGACAGACGGATAGACAAACGGACGGACGGACATCGCTAGATCGTCTTAAAATCGATCTTAAAAACGACATTAAAAAATGTCGTTTTGTGTGGGATCCCCCTTAGAAATTGGAGTTAGGGTATTAGTTTGATCCAAAGAAATGTTAAGACGTAAAAATTAATGGGGGTCGGTCTTATAAAGGATCCCTCTATGACGCACCATTGGAGCAGTAGAAATGATTTTAAGATTGGAAAATTACAATAAAATTTTTTCAAAAAATTTAAAAAAATAGTAATAATCTTTATCCCACGATCCTCCTGGGCAAAAAATTTTTAGAATCGATAGAAGTTTTACACAAAAAAATTTCAAAAAAATCGAAAAGTACGAACATTTTCAAAAATGAGATTTAAATTTCAAAACTTCAAAATCGCATTCTAGAGCGCTTTTAAGAATTTTTTGGGATGTTTTTTTAAAAAGTACGTAAAAAAACAAAAAAATGGAAAAAAAAAATTAAATTTGGACCATTATTACTTCCAATTTTTAAAAATTCGATATCTTTTGAACAGTCCTCATCAAAAAAATCTGAAAATTTACCACGAAGGAGTTTTCGAAGGGTACTAAAACTGTTAACAAATTGGGAAAATCTAAAAAAAAAAAATTTCAAAGTGTTCGATTTGACATGGAATGCCGCATATATACTTTATGGGGTCCTAGACCAATATTTCGTGGTGTTACAAACAATATGACAAACTTATATATACCCTCTATCACTAGAGTGGAGGGTATAATAATAGTTTATATATTTTTTTCGTAAACACCGAGAGTTAAGTGCATGGTAGTTTTAGCTAGACATACATTAAACAGATATACATTCATATTGCAGTAAAGGAATTCACTTTCAAATTCAATTTTATTTGAAAACAAATAGCAATAGACCACAAACCAACGGAATGCAATAAAACACGCTTATCATCAGTGTTCAGGCAAGGAAGGAATAATGGGATACTATCAGAATAAGGGTTTAAAAAATGCATAATTTAGAGTAGAATTTTTTGATTTAAAAGTTTTCGGAGCTTTTCAAAAAGTAGATTTTAATTTTTAAACATTTAAAATTAAGCAATTATTCCCAGCAAAACTTAGATTACCAAATAAGGTATAAAATAAGGCATAGGATCTCTTATTTTATACATTGCAGCATTGATGATTTTAACAGGCGATGAGACTCAAAGTAATGCATCCACATTATCACAAAGAATACCAGTAAGGTATAAAATAAGTCATAAATTTATAACGAAGAATACGAGTAAGGTGTAAAATATATGATATTTTATAGGTTACGAGAAATGAAATAATATAGCATATCAGAAGTTATTATATAAGGTGTTACGAGTAGTGAAAAAGTAATTTTGTATTAAATTTACTCACGTGATTGTAAGTGAGTGTAAGTAGATAAAATATGCTCGTGAGTGTGTGTCGTTAGAAATTTCCTGTCGTGATCCCATCTCTAGTTTAAACTTATGCATTTTTTTATAAAATAATTATTTTTTATGTTATTGTAATGCATTACGTAGCAAATTATTTGTAATGCATTATTTTTCACTTGAAAATAATACGTTGTGGAACAAATGTTTGGTAAGACATCATAAAATAATGCTACAAATAAGTTATATGCATTACCTGGTAATGTGTTATATAATCACTACCCATTACCAAAGTTTTGCTGGGTTACTATGAATTATTTTTTCTAAAACTACATTTAAATACCAACAAAATGTTGTACAAATTGTGGGGGGGCAAATTTCCTTTCGAAATGTATGTTTAAATATTCATTCATATGCATTTTGCATTAAAGAAATTCAAGTTTTTAATTATTTAAACAATTTTTTTTAATACACGCCCACAAATTTGGGGGGCGGTTCGAAAAAAAAAATAAATTTTCTTATCCTCTGGGTCCAAATGCAGGACTTTAAACTTCTTCTAGCATAAAAATGATGAATTTGTTAAACAAAAACACAAAAACAGAGATTCCTAGCAAAACTTAGATTACCAAATAAGGTATAAAATAAGGTATAGAATCTCTTATTTTATACATTGCAGCATTGATGATTTTAACAGGCGATGAGACTCAAAGTAATGCATTCACATTATCACAAAGAATACCAGTAAGGTATAAAATAAGTCATAAATTTATAACGAAGAATACGAGTAAAGTGTAAAATATATGATATTTTATAGGTTACGAGAAATGAAAGAATATAGCATAACAGAAGATAATATCGTCGGTGCGCCGACCAGAACACCTATGTGTAATTTTTTTATTTTTTTTTTTATTGGCCCATTAGGAAGCCTATCAGGTAATGCATTTATCCCCCAGAGCGTTTCCCGTTATCTCAAATGGTTTCAAAGTTAGCTTAAACTCCTATGTGTTACCTATAATAGAAATTCTCCGGCAAAAACACTTATGTGTTATTAGTACACATAACTGTTTTTGATTTAAACGTAAAAACATTGCGTCTGCCTTTGGTTTTTTTATAAATTGATATTTTAAAAGTTTTCTGAACATTTTTTTTGTAATATTCCGAAACTTTATTGCATAACACTGTGCAACACGATTGAAAAAAAAAATAATTTCCAATTTTTTTTTAAATGCGTTTTGAATAAGCTAAAAAAAGTATAAAGTATAATTCTGAGGTAAATAATATCAAAAGATGTCCTTAGTGAAATTTTAAGGCGGTTCGTTTCTAAGAACATACATTTACATACATTAACCCTGTGTGTCCCATTTTTACGTGTCGTTTTGGTACTTTTTTTAAATATCCTCGTTGAACGCCATTAAAACGTGCGGTTAAAGGATTAAAATGTTCTACAAAAAAATTAGTTTTACATCAAATTTTACTAGGGGTTTTCACAGGTCAAAATTTTGTGCGAAAAGTGCAAAATGCTTAAATAAATTTAATTGTAAATTATCACAAAATGTTAAATTGTTTTTCACCAAAGTCGTGTAAAATAAGTAAAAAAAAAATATAAATCTTTGTCTGAGCTAAATGATGATGTCTTCAGTGAAATTTGATGGCATTTCTTTTCTTGGAACACATTATCTTCCATTTTTGGGAGTAATCTTGGTCCTTTTGCCAAATACCCTCATAGAACTTCACTTAAACGTGCGTTAAAAGGGTTAAAATGTTCTACAAAAAAGTTTTGCAGCAAATTTTACTAGGAGTTCTCAAACGCCAAAAGTTCAAGCGAAAAGTGCTTAAAAAAGTAAAATTGTAAAGTATCTTGGTAAGACACAATTTAACAAATTATGATAATTTAAAATTTTCCTTTTTTAAACCTTTTGCTTACATCGCACGAACTTTTGGCCTTTGACAACCCCTAGTAAAATTTGATGCAGAAAATGTTTGTAAAATTGTTTAACCCTTTATACGTATGCCTTAGTAGTGGACTATGATGATATTTAAAAAAAGCACCAAAATGAGGATAAAGGGCTAACATGTTCTAAGAAAAGAACCGCCATCAATTTTCACTAAATTATCTCTTAACTTTATTTAGCTCAAAAGCAGATTTATATTTTTTTAGACTTATTTCACTCGACTTTTGCAAAAAAAAGGTTAACAGTATTTGATAATTTACAATTTTAGTTTTTTAACCATTTTGCACTTTGCAGGAACTTTTGGACTTTGACAACCCCTAGTAAAATTTGATGCAGAAAATCTTTGTAAAAGATTTTAACCCGTTAATGTACGTTTTTGTGGTGTAGGTGGTGTTGTATGAGGATATATAAAACAAGGACAAAAATGACCCCTAAAAATGGCAGATAGAGGGTTAATATGTTCTACGAAAAGATTCGCCATTTCATTTCACTGAAGATACATTTTGCCATTTTTTGCATCAGAATTATATTTAATACTTTTTTTGACTTATTACTTATTATTATTTTGGTTTTCCTGATAATCACTTTCTGCATTGGTAAAGTTTTTCCGCCTCTTTGTGATAACAAAATTCACATCAGAAGTTTTCAGCCTTGCAAAGTAAGAAATGAAAAACTTTTTACAACAAACACATGGGATGAAAAAAAACACCAAAATAATTTTACGTGTGTTTTTTGTAGTAAATGTTGAATTTCGCACATTGCAAGGATAAAAATTCTAACGTGAATACCATCAATATTTCGCTACAAGTCCATCCGAATATATAACTTGCAAAATTTTTACTTTTGAACAACAAATAAAAATTTATTTAAAATAAATTTAAGAACAAAAACACCTATGTGTATTATATATTTTTTATAAACATGTAAAAAGTCCGAAACAAAATCACCTATGTGTAGTTTTTTGTTAAAATCTTGTACCACTTCATATTAAAAAAAGATTTTGTATGTTTTTCAACGCGTAATATTTTTAAATGGGTTTAGGAAAAATAAAAAAAATTTACTTTAAAAAAATGTTGCGAATTGGCAAAATAAAACGGTTTTTTTGCTCTCCTGAACAATTCATAAAAAACACATTGGTGTTCTGGTCGGCGCACCGACGATATATAAGGTGTTACGAGTAGTGAAAATGTAATTTTGTAATAAATTTACTCACGTGATTGTAAGTGAGTGTAAGTAGATAAAATATGCTCGTGAGTGTGTGTCGTTAGAAATTTCCTGTAGTGAGGCCATCTCTAGTTTAAACTTATGCATTTTTTTATAAAATAATTATTTTTTATGTTATTGTAATGCATTATGCATCCAATTATAAATAATGCATTATTTCAAACTTTCAAATAATACATAATGTAACCAAATATAAGTCATCCATGATTTAATGTTTAGAAATAATAAATATGAAATACATTTTTTCCAGTAATCATGCATTGCGTAGCAAATTATTAGTAATGCATTATTTTTCACTTGAAAATAATACGTTGTGGAACAAATGTTTGGTAAGACATCCTAAAATAATGCTACATATAATTATATAATCACTACCCATTACCAAAGTTTTGCTGGGTTGTTTTAGTTCTTCAAGGTGAAAATTTTTACTCCTGGTCCGACTTTGATCATTCACGAACTTAACCTGGCTAGGAACATAAGACACATTCGTGCCAATTTTCTGGAGTCTAGCTCTAATTTTGGACCGAATCGTGTTAACTACAGACGTACATCGCTAGAATGTCTTAGAATCGATCACTGATCATAAATATATACATTTTATGGGTTCCTAGACCGATATTTTGATGCGTTACACACGGAATGATAAAGTGAGTAGACCCCCACTGTAGTTGGAGGGTATACAAATTAATTTTTAGTTGAAATTATTTTTTTTTTTGCCAAAATTTTTATACAAAGTTTTCATGTTAGTTAAAAAAAATCATTAAAAGCGTGTTTTTGAAACGCTTTTAAGTTTGTGATGTCTCGGCTTAACGGAGATCTAGAGGTTCAAAAAATGGGTACAAATTGCGACTTTTCGTTTTTTGTATTTTTAATCAATTTTTTCTTAAGAAACTATATGATGTTTGAAGAAGTTTTTTTAATACTACTGAAAACATTTTTTGGCAGAATTTTTTTTTTCAAATTTTACTTTCTTTTACCAATTTTTTTGACAAAATTTGTTATCGGTTCAGCGGTTCAAAAGTTATGAACGAAAATTTAAGGACACCTTAATAATTTTAGTACATTCAACATAACCTAAAAATACAAAATGCTTTAATTCGGCTGCTGGTTGACTTATGTGAACATAATTGAACACCAAATTTTATTTTAACAAGTACGAACATATTTTTTGAAAAAAAAAAAAAAAATCACTGATTTTTTTTTACCAATTTTTTTTTTGCGGAAATTTTTTGTCAAAATTTTTTTTTTTCAAGTAATTTATTTTAAATAAAGTTTTTGCAATAATCTTAAAGAAATAGTGGAGAGTATCACTACATTCGGCAGAGCCGAATTTAACTTTTTTACTTGTTTTACTTCATATTTTTAAATTTCCGAACAATTTTATGAGATTTTTAGAATTTGGTATATTTTTTCTTTGCATCTTTTCGAAACACTTCTGAGTAAACAATATTTGCGGAATTTTTTAAAATTTTTCAATTTTTTTGTTATTTTTTTTTTTGACGAAATTTAGAAAATATAAATATAAGTTCGAAAAATATTAACTTAAATTAAAAAAAAAAAATAATATAAGTTAATAGTTTTTAAATTAAAATGGAAATGATGTAATTAATTTAGGATTATTTAAATACCTTCAAAAATTTTTTATAATTTTGAAATTTTAATAAAAATAAACTTGAAACCCACTGTACAATATTGTCTATATAGGGCATTCCACACCAAATGTCCCGCTACAGAAAAACATGTGTCCCATGAATTTCTGAATAGGTTGTATTGATAGCCCTATATGAAACTTAGAAAATTGCGTTTTTGGTTTTTCAATTTTTCAAAACCTGGGCTTAGAAGGCGTGGCTAAATATCGAAAAATTTAAAATTTGTGTCGGAATGTCGAAATTTAAAACGGAATGCTCAATAATCTCAAAAATTAAAAAAAAAAAATCAATTTACAAAAATCCGGCAACTTTTTTTATTTTTTAGTTTATATTTTTGTCTATCCAGACAAAAATAAAATCAGACGCGTTTTTTCGTATTTTTTTCTCAAGAAAATCGCATTTGAATTATAAATTTCATAACAATTTTGTAATTTGCTTGTATTTTCTCGTTTTAACATAGCGTACGAGTGTTATTTATGCAAATACATGTTCCGCTATGTTGAAACAAGAAAATACATGCAAACTATCAAATTCGTATAAAATTTAATATTTAAATTCGATTTTCTCCAAAAAAAATTAAAAACACGTGTCTGAATTTTTTTGTATGGATAGACAGACATCAAAACTTTAAAAAAAAAAATGAAAAAGAAAAAAAAGTGGCCTGGTTTTTGTTTGATAAATTTACTTTTTTAAAAAATGGGAAATTTCAGAAAAGGGCTTCGAAAATTTTTCAAAACAAAAACTTTTAATCGAAAGCCCATAAAAAACTATAAAAATTTCCAATCTTTGAGATTATGGTGTATTTCGATTTAATTTGATAAAATTTTAACCAAGGCACCTCGATTAAAAAATTTTACCAATTTTTCAATATTTGCAACGCTTCCTAAGCTCAGGCTTTAAAAAAATTTAAAAACCAAAAATCGCAATTTTCTAACCGATTCAGAAATTCATGGGACACATGTTTTTTTTTCGCTAGACATATAGTATGGAATGCCTCATATGTACTATATATTACTGTTTGCAACAAGCGCCAAAACAAAAGAGTTCGTTATGTTTTCCGTACAGGCCATCATGACATTGTTTGCTATTTAGTTGTATTAGTATTGAAGAAAAAACGAAAATATGGTTTGTTTGCTAAAGTGAGATAAGCTTTGTCAGAACCAACACCGCTTTACAGATTGATATACATACTTTTCCAATATTTGTTTATATGTACTATTTTTGATATTTAACAGGATCAGCGTTTTACAAATAAACATCAAACTTTGCAAATTATGGATAGTGAAGCATTCTCAATATATAGAAATCTTCAGTAATTGTAGATTTTTTTGAAATTCGAAAAAAAAAAAAATTTAAAGACGACGTGTTTTAAAATCTCTACGCTTTTGGGGCATCTAAATTTTTATTATTACACTAAAAAAAAAAAAAAAACTTTGTAAAATTAAAAGAAAAGTTTGTTATTTTTTTTGCTATCTCCTATTTGACAAGAATTCCTAGTAATTTTACAAACTTTTTACCAATAATCTTGTAATTTTACAAGGGTTTTACCAATAAAATTGTAAATTTACAAATTTTTTGACACGATAAAACTTACAAGAAGGTTTCGTAACTTTAAAAGATTTTTCGCCATCTCTTATTTTACGAGAGTTCCTAGTAAAAATTACGTTTTTATACCCTCCAACTACAGTATGGGGGTATACTCACTTTGTCATTCCTTTTGTAACGCATCGAAATATCGGTCGGGGACCCCATAAAGTATATATATTATTGATCTATGATCGATTCTAAGACTTTTCTAGAATGTCCGTATGTCCGTCCGTCCGTCTGTATAAGACACGATGGAGTCCAAAATAAAAGAGATAGACTTGTTAAGTTTAGCAGGAATATGTTTTTTGGTCCTAGTCAGTCTAAGTTCATGAATGGGCAAAATCGGACCAGGGGGAAAAAGTTCCCCCTTGGAGAACTTAACTAACCTCTGAAAAACCCCATATTTTCACAGTTTTTTTTTTGTATTTTTGTTAAGCAAATGGAACAATTTGATGTCCGAAAAAGTTCAAGGTCCAGCACTTGGACTTAGGAAATAAAAAAAAAAAAAAATCCCGCCCCTCTTTTGAGGGCGTGGATATTAAAAATGTTTTTAAATAATGGTAAAATTGTATAACTTAAGCTCAAAAAGCATAATAAATGATTTTTTAAACATTTACCGCATGGGTTTATGTGTCCCCAATGACCCCTACTGACCCCCCCCACCCAAAAAAAACGCCACTGCATTTTTTCTTAATTTTTTTTATATGTTGGAGGGCATTATAGATTCGGCACAACCGAATTTAACACTCTTACTTGTTTTTTATAATTTTACAAGCTTTTTACCAATAAAATTGTAAATTTAGAATTTTTTTTGGCGCAATAAAACTTATAAGGACTTCTCGTGAATTTACTTTTTTTTTTTGTAAAGTTATCTTGGAAATTTGTAAAATTACAAAAAAAAAATTTAAAACTACAAAAAAAAATTAAAATTTCCATCCAAATTTGTTTGTTAAAAAATAAGGAAAACTGTCAAATATTGTTAAAATGGGATTACGAGACTTTTTCTAATAATTTGACTAGGTTTTTTTGTGTGTAGAAGTTCTGTTAATAAAAAAAAACCGACATTTTAAATCCTACTGATGACAATATTATAACTGAAGTGTTTGAAACCAGTGCAAATTTAAAATAAACAAAATTTATTTTTTTTTATTTTTTACATTTTGAAGAACAAAACTTATTACAACAGTAACGAATCTTAAAATCCTGTATTCAAATCTATTAACATTAATTTCAATTAGCAATAGAGCAAACACATATATTTTGTACAAAGTACAGATTTAAAATGCAGATCTATATATTTTTTTAATTTTTCTATTTAATTATTTTTTTATCTTTTTAAAACCAAAAATATTTTTGGACTGCTAATTTTTTTGCATATATTTGCATACTCCCATGTATGTATAAATAAACTCTTTGAGAGTATGATGTATTCATCTGCCAAGCCATACGGCTCAATGGGGAAAATATATTTACTGATGTCCGTCCGACCGTCTGTCGGTCAAATAGTCTTGGGAAGGCACGATGCTGTCCAAACCAAAAGAGCTAGCCACCTGATGTTTGGCACGAATATGTCTTATGATCTTGTGCTTATCAAGTTCGTAAATGGGAAAAACTGGGAAATGTGGAAAAAATCTCCCCCTTAAAGAACTGAGCATACCTATGCAAAACCCCATCATTAACATTTTTTTTGTACATTTACTTAAAAATTTATCAAATTTACGCCAAAAGAAGTTTAAAGTCCTGCAATTGGACCAAACGTACCAGAAAAAATATTTTTTTGCCCACGTAAAAAAAATTACAAAATTTCATTACAAATTGCATTAAAATCACGAATTTTCAGGTCCCATCATGCCAATTTTTTATACATTGCCTTAAAATATACCGCCAATAAACCAAAAAAGTCCCTATAGTGCAGTTTCTGATCTCTGTAACTCTCGAATCGAAATATTTTTCGAATGAAAAAAATAATAAGATCTAATTAATTATATTATTTTCACAAATTTAAGAAGAACTAAAGAATCTCTAAGATGCAAAAATGCTCTTATCAATATAATACTATATATTATTATCAACAATATATAGGGTGATTCAGTCACGACCCGCCGAATTTCACCAGCGTTTTTGTTATTGATTCTTAAAGGCCTTAGAAAGACCTTTCCAACAAGCCCCAAAACAAAAAAATCCGAGCACTGATTCAGAAGGTAGCAATTTAACCCTACTACCTTCCGTCCACCAATTCGGAAATTTTTAAACCGCTGCCATTTCGCACACTTGCATTTTCGGGGATGGTCGTAATGGAATTATTTTCATGAAATGAGCCAAGGAATACGCTGGTTTCGGATCGTGACTGAATCACCCTGTATATTTATTTTTAAAATAAAAATTTCTTGAAAAAATTAGCTTTTTTTAACTTAAAGGCCGTATCTCGGTCCATTTTTAACCCATTTTTTGTTTTGTGTAAGAAGTAAGTCTCATGTCTTTAAAAAAAGCTAAAAAAAAATAGAAAATCATTTGTAAGATAACAAAGTTAATTTGGTTGAAATTTAAGAATTTCGGTGTTTCAACAAATTTTCCATAAAAAAAGCACTAAACGAAATGATCGGGAAAAACTGTTTGTATTTCCGTATTCTTTGGACATATAAGAATCCCTGCATAATTTTTTTTGTCACTTTTGTAGCACTGTGTAATTAGAAAGAAATACAATATGTATATATGAGGGGGTTAGAGCACAAGGGGTTCAAGTGACTTTTTTAAAAAAATTGAGTTAACATATGGAATTAGTAGGTGAAGTTCACAGTAGTTCATAGCACCAGAAATTAATGTGAAATTCTTATTCGTTAGCGAGATATGGCGACAATTTTTAGCTCTTGTTACTAAAATACCTGTTTTGCTTGGAGCACAAGGGGTATATGAGCACTTAAACCCCTTGTGCTCCAAGCAATTATTAAAATTTAGTTTTTCACGTGGACAAAGTGGTTGAATTCCAAGAAGTTCTTGTAGTAATAGTAATCAAATTTTGCAAGAGCATCTTCAGTCTGTAACCAGCGGTTAAAGTGTGAAAAATGGCGATTTCCGACCAAAATTCATGTCCGAATTTTTTGACCAAATTCGGCTCAAAAATTAGGAATTTTTGCGTACATAATAGGAAAAATATAAAAAAATCCCAAAAAAAAATATTGGTCCACAGATGCTGATTTTTAACATAAATATTATTTTTTTTATCCAAATTGGTCCTAAAAGTTGGAAAATGTAAAGCAAGTTATCTAAAAAATATTAAAAAAATATAAAAAACACGATTTTCGTTCAAAAATGCTGATCAAAGATTTTGATACCAGATGCTAATCAGCCTTTTTGGACCAAAATCGTGGGTTAATTTTTAAAATTTTTCACATAAAATACTCAACATTTTTCGACTTTTAAGACAAATTTGGTTAAAAATATTTTTTATGTTTATAAATCAGCATCTGTGGACCAAAATCGCAATTTTGAAATTTTTTAAATATTTTTCCCATAAAACGCGCAAAAGTTCCTTATTTTTGACCCAGATTGGGTTAAATATTTCAGATATAAATTTTGGTCCAAAAACGTAATTTTTTAAACTTTGACCGCTGGTTGCAGACTAAAAATGACCTTGCAAAAATTTTTCATAAATTTTCCCACAATTAGCTACTCCATGTCCATCGTTCGGCAGGTATCACGGCACGAAATTCGAAAGTTCAGATTTCAAGGGACGCCCTAATGAAGATGAAGATGAGCCCGATGATGTCATGGAATCTGATTATGACGACTAAAAAATTAAACAAAGAACCATTAAAGACTTTCGTAATAAAATGTGGTTTCCTTTTACAAATAACTAACATTCTTTTCATAATTTAGAAATTTATAAAAAAAGTTAGAGCACAAGGGGTATAAGTGCCACTTACATAATTCAGAGGCCATTTTTGGGTGCTTGTATTTGTGAAATATGGTATTTTTTTAACTTGTTAGATTAAAATATATCTCAGGATCTCTATTAACTAAAAAATAATATTCTAGATATCATCTAACATTTTTTACTGTAATTTAACTATAACCTCTTTTTTCCTATTATTAAATTTAAGGCACTTAAACCCCTTGTGCTCCAAGCAATTATTAAAATTTAACTTTTAAGACCAATTTGGTTAAAAATAATTTTTATGTTTGAAAATCAGCATCTGTGGACCAAAAGTGGAATTTTTAAAAAAAATTTCCCATAAAGTACTCAAAAATTCCTAATTTTTGAGCCAGATTTGGTTAAATAATCGGCAGGTATTATGATACAAAATTCGAAAGATTAGATTTGACGGGATGCCCTAATGAAGATGAATATGAAGATGAGCCCAATGATGTTATGGAATCTGATTATGACGACTAAAAAATTAAACAAAGAACCATTACACATTTTCTTAATAAAATGTGGTTTTCCTTTTACGTATTTACAAATTTATAAAAAAAAGTAAGAGCACAAGGGGTATAAGTGCCACTTACTTACTTCAGATGCAATTTTTGGGTGCAAAAGGGTGTAAAAGACGGTATTTTTTTAACTTGTTAGATAAAAATATATCTCAGGAACTCTATTAACTAAAAAATAATATACTAGATATCATCTAACATTTTTTATTGCAATTTAATGGCGCTTTTCGACCAAAATTCATGTCCGAATATTTTGACCAAATCCGGCTCAAAAATTAGGAGTTCTTGCGTACAACTGCTAAATGCGTAGGAAAAATATTGTGCTCGATTCTGGAGTACTATTTCACCATTCACCAAATTTTTAAAAATTTGATATTCTTTTGAATTTCAAGATTTTAAATTTTTTTTCTTGTTAAAATATAGTAATATCTTAAATAATTACAAGGAAAAATTTAAAAATCTTAAAATTCGAAAGGCTATCAAATTTTTAAAAAGTAGGTGAATGGTAAAAGAGTACTCCCGAATCGAGCACATTAAAAAAAAAAAAAAATATTGGTCCACAGATGCTGATTTTTCTGCACAATTTTTTTCTTATCCAAATTTGTCCCAAAAGTTGTAAAATGTAAAGCATATTATCTAAAAAATATTAAAAAAAGTATAACAACACGATTTTGGTCCACAAAAATTGATCAGAGATTTTGGTCCACAGATGCTTATGAGCATTTTTGGCCCAAAATCGTGTTTTTATTTTTATATTTTTCACATACTCAACATTTTGCTACTTTTAAGAGGAATTTGGTTAAACATATTTTGTATGATTGTAAATCAGCATCTGTGGACCAAAATTGCTATTTTGGAATTTTTAAATATTTTTCCCAAAAATTCCTAATTTGTGTGCCAGATGAGGATGAATTTTGGTCGAAAACGTACGAAATTCGAAAGTTTACATTTGACGTGATGCCCTAATGAAGATGAAGATGATCCCAATGATGTCATGGAATCTGATTATGACGACTAAAAAATTAAACAAAGAACCATTACAGATTTTCTTAATAAAATGTTGTTTTCATTTTACAAATTTACAAATTTATAAAAAAAAGTTAGAGCACAAGGGGTATAAGTGCGACTTACTTACTTCAGATGCAATTTTTGGGTGCAAAAGGGTGTAAAAGACGGTATTTTTTTAACTTTTTAGATTAAAATATATCTCAGGAGCTCTATTACCTTAAAAATAATATACTTGATACCACCTAACATTTTTTATTGCAATTTTACTTTAACCCCTTTTTTCTCATTATTAAATATAAGGCACTTGAACCCCTTTTGCTCTAAATAGAAATTTATAAAAAAAGTTAGAGCACAAGGGGTATAAGTGCCACTTACTTACTTCAGATGCAATTTTTGGGTGCAAAAGGGTGTAAAAGACGGTATTTTTTTAACTTGTTAGATTAAAATATATCTCAGGATCTCTATTAACTAAAAAATAATATTATAGATAGCATCTAACATTTTTTATTGCAATTTAACTTTAACCTCTTTTTTCTCATTATCAAATATAAGGCACTTGAACCCCTTGTGCTCTAACCCCCTCATATATTTTTTAAATTTCCAACGAAAGCACTACAAAATGGATCAAAAAAACATTTAAGTTAATTGCAATTTTGTTGGGGAACATTTTTACAAAAAAAATAATTTTGGGGAATGAAAAATGTGTCAAATTCAATCACCCTTATTTTACAAAATTTTGAAAATATTTTTTTTTATAATATTTTCCGGTATCTGCCTTAAAATAGGCATCGATTTTTTTCTTTTAGTTAACCAGATTTGCAAATATGCAAATTTTTAAAGATTAAAAAAAAAATCCATTAAAGAGCTTTTTATTGAAATCTATAATTAAATCTTTATAATTACTATACACATTTTTTTTTTGTTTTTTATACCCTCCACTCTAGTGATAGAGGGTATATATAAGTTTGTCATTCCGTTTGTAACACCTCGAAATATTGGTCTAGGACCCCATAAAGTATATATATTCATGATCCTCGATCGATTTAAAGACGATCTAGCGATGTCCGTCCGTCCGTCCGCCCGTCCGTCTGTCTGTCTGTCTGTTGAAAACACGCTAACTTTTGAAAGACTTTACGGAGGCTCCTAAAGTTTGGCATATATGTTGGGCATTTACCTGGTCAGGTTGGTATTGCAATCCAGCGAAATCGGTCCAGTGGTTCAAAAGTTATGAGCAAAAGACTGAATTTCGGCAAGGGTTTTTCGTGAATTTATGAGATAAAAAGCAGTATAACTTTCGAAAATCAATTCTGAGGATGCTGAAGCTTTGCATATATATTTTTCCTTCCTCCAGCCTAGTTCGTATTGAATTTCACCCAAATCGGTACAGTGGTTCAAAAGTTATAAGCAAAACCGTGAATATCAGATTAGCTTCACCTTAAATTCACGTGGTGAAATCCCGTTAAACCTGTTTTAAAACCATTGGTAAGTCACAAAAATATTTTAAAACGTATTTTTGTCACTCAAAAATATTTTTATACCAAAACAAAAAAAAAATAGACTCGAAAAAAATTTTACACTCAAAAAAAATTTTACACTCAAAAAAAAAATTAGTAAATTTTTTTTATATGTAAAACTCGAAAAAAATTTTACACTCAAAAAAAATTTACACTCAAAAAAAAATTATTTTTTTTTCAAAAATTACTAAAAAAAAAATAGTAAATTTTTTTTTTGAATGTAAAATTCGAAAAAAATTTTCCACTCAAAAAAAATTTTACATCAAACAAAAAATAAGGTTTTTTTTTTTTTAATTACTAAAAAAAAAAATTTTTTACACAAAATAAAATATGTATTTCTAATCATAACTGTTATTTTTTCACGTTAGAAAATATACTATCACTTAAAATGGGCATTGTGGAGGGTATTCATAGATTCGGCCAAGTCGAATTTAACTTTTCTACTTGTTTTTTCCTTCAGTATCGAATACCTTAGCGTATGAGCAATAACATTTTAATACACAAATATGATTATAGTACAGACGAATGAGTTATAAAATATCAAGTATACGCTCACACACTTAAGTAGTTCATAGTGAAAATGCTTTATAAATACATTTTCATTTTATATATTTAATTAACAATAACATTTATAATATATATTTTTTTTTAATGTAATTAAAATTTATTTTGCCAATATTTATAAAGTTTATCGAGAGACCAAACAAAAGAATTTTTAATAAGATAAACTTTTAATGGAATGGCATGCCATGCCGTACAATTCCATACCATTGCTGGTAATCTTATTAAAAACTCAGCTTGCCATGAAATTATCGAACAAATGTTAAAATCAAGAAAATTAAAACGAACAAATTACTTTTATTGTACAAACAAGAACAGCGAAACAAACAACAATACAAACAATGGACAACATGCAGTTTTTATATACATTTTTTTATTATTATAAATATGTATTTTAATATACAGTACAGTGCAACAGAGATAATAAAAATATTTAAATCTATATATATAAAAGAGTAATGTGACTGACTGACTGACATACTCATTCATCATCGCCCAGCCCAAACCGCTGCAGCTAGAGACTTGAAATTTGGACTGTAGGTCCACCTCCCGGAATATAGATCCACTAAGGCTGGATTTCTGCCAATGTTGATTCTAAGGGGGTAAAAAGGGTAAGAAAACTGAACTTTTGGTACTTTTTATATCTCCTGAAATATGGTCATAGAGACTTGAAATTTGGAATATAGATCCAGTAAGGCCGGATTTTTGCCAATGTTGATTCTAAGGGGACAAAAAGGGTAAAAAACTGTACTTTTGGTACTTTTTATATCTCCGGAAATAATGGTCACAGAGACTTGAAATTTGGACTGTATGTTCAACTCCTGGAATATAGATCCAGTACGGCCGGATTTTTGCCAATGTTGATTCGAAGAGGGTAAAAAGGGTAAGAAACTGTACTATTGGTACTTTTTATATCTCCTGAAATAATGGTCACAGAAACTTGAAATTTGGACTGTATGTTCTCCTCCCGGAATATAGATCCAGTAAGGCTGGATTTTTGCCAATGTTGATTCTAAGGGTAAAAAAGGGTAAAAAATTTACCTTTGGTACCTTTTATATCTCCTTAAATAATGGTCCTAGACACTTGAAATTTTGAATGTAGGTTCAACTTCCGGAATATAAATCTACTAAGGCTGGATTTTGCCAATGTTGATTCTAAGGGGTAAAAGGGTAAAAACTGTACTTTTGGAACCTTTTATATTTTCTTAAATAATGGTCCTAGAAACTTAAAATTTGCAATGTAGGTTCACCTCCCGGAAAAAATATTTACCAAGGCTGGGTTTTTGCCAATGTTGAATATAAAAAAAGTACCTTTTATAAAAAGTACCTTTTATAAAAAGTACCTTTTATAAGAAGTACCTTTTATAAAAAGTACCTTTTATAACAAGTACCTTTTATAAAAAGAACCTTTTATAAAAAGTACCTTTTATAAAAATTACCTTTTATAAAAAGTACCTTTTATAAAAAGTACCTTTTATAAAAAGTACCTTTTATAAAAAGTATCTTTTATAAAGAGTACCTTTTATAAAAAGTACCTTTTATAAAAAGTACTTTTTATAAAAAGTACCTATTATAAAAATTACCTTCTGTAAAAAGTACCTTCTATAAAAAGCACGTTTTGTTAAAAGTACCGAAAGTACACTTTTTGGTACTTTTTTATTTCCTGAAATAATAATCATAGAAACTTGAAATTGGAAAGGCAAAAAATATCCTGGTCACAGAAACTTAAAATTTGGAATGTAAAATCCTTCGGTGAAAAAAAGATGTGGAAAAGTACTTTTTGGAAATTCCGTTTCTTAACGGGGATAAAAAGTTCTTTTAATATTTGCTGAAACAATGATCCTATATAATTGAAATATGGAGTATAGGATACTTCGGTAAAGAAAAAACATTCCGAAAGAGGTACTTTTTGGAAATTCCGTTTCTAATGGGGTAATAAAGTTTACTTTTGGTACTTTTTTGTTCCTATAATAATGAGGAGATGGAATTGGAAATGAAATGGAGTAGAACGGGGAAGAAAATGGAATAGAGCAGGGAACAATTTGAAATGATATTTTTTACTAAAATTTTTCGTGGTTAGCTTTTTTCTCCATATTTTTTCCCTCTATATATTTTTTCACTCAAACTTATTTTTTTTATTCCAATTTCTTTTTTCACTGAAATATTTATTCACTCAAAATCCAAAATCCCGACATAAGGGCTCGAAAATTGTCAATATATTTTTCCCCCGGAACGAACATGATAACATACCAGCGAAGTTATTCAAATTTTATTTTTTAAATTATTCATTGAAATATTTTTTTTTTATGGAAGACTTAAACGTCCACAAGTAAATAAAACAAAGACTACGTAGGGGAAATTTTTGGAAATCGATAGAGTAATCCTGATCCTTCTATTATCCAGTATTCAACACAACCGGTAACGAAGTACCGGGATGGTAAACTAGTCTTACATATTTAAAGTACTTTGTAACAACTATGAAAAAATAATTTTTACTCAAATTTATGAGATCACAATAGAATGGTAAGACGAAAATTATCTGACTTATTTGATTTTTTTTTCTCAAATTCAGTTGCTTTAAAATTCTTAAAAATTTAACTGGCATTTTATTGGTAGGTACTGTAAAAGAAAAATAGAAATATTAAAAAAATAAGCAAAACACATTTAAAAAAATTATCATCGGCAATTTCGAACCAAACCGCGCCCTAATTTTACAGTCAAAACAATAGCTGAATTTCTGGATTTTGTGACAATATTGACTTTTTAGACAATTTTTTAATTGTTTTACTCAGAAACTGTAGATAAAATACAGGAGGTTCAAAATTTTAAAGAAAAATGCCTGCGATTTTTGTAATCATGTTAATGCAAAAATGGGTGTTATTTCCAAAATATCGTATGCAAAACGAACTGAAGTATCGGTCAAGAGCCCATGGTTTCCACGATGGTTTCTAAGATTTCTAGTGATATCAATCCGTCCGCCTATCTATGGAAGGCCAAACAAAATGATTTATAAGTTTGGTAAATGAGGAAAATCATATCTGTGGAAAGCAGGTCGTAGTCCAAACCAAAGAAGATGTTTATTCATTAAAAAAATATTTATTAAAAAAATATTTATATTTTTTTGTGTTAAAAAAAATTAGTTTTTGATGATCAAAATTTATTTAAAAAAATTGAATAAGCAATTAACAAAAAAAATATTAAAAAAAAATTGATGAAAAAAGTTTTGGATAAAAAGTATTTTTTGATAAAAAAAATATGTTATTTAAAAAAAAAAAATATTTTTTGATGGAACAAAAAAAATCGATAAATAATAATGTGCTACAATGGATTTATAATTCTAATGCGACCTAGTTAAGGGTGTAGGTTTCATCGAGTAGATTACAAAAATTTTCATTAAACTTGCCGCACACCTCAAATTTTTGAGTTATTTTCAGAGACCATAACTGTTATAAGATTTATTAAAAAAAAATCAAATTTACTTGTCCAAAAATAATTTTTCAAATAAAAACAAGTAAGAAAATTATAGTCAAGACCGACCATATAATACCCTACACCAGGGCTTCCCGGAAAATGGATCCCAAGTTCAAACATGGACCAATTAGATCTATATTTTACCAAATCTTTAATAAGTGTAAAAAGCACTTACAAATCAAATTTAAATTAAATAGGCTTCAATTTGTTGACAATAAACTGCTTTAACTGAATATCGGCCGAAATTTTCACATGGGGCTTGAGTCCAAAAATGGTCTGATTATAATCAGATTTTATAACGGTATTAAAGTACGCGTTTAACATACATAAACAAAATTTTAATTAAATATTTTCAATTTTTATGAAATTAAAGAGATTTATGTAAAAATCGGGAAGTTGGTTTGTATGGGGGCTACAAGAAGAACTAAAACATGTTTACCTGCCAAATTTCAAAAAGGTACCTAATATAATACGGTTGTTAGAGTTATTTGAACTAAAACTAAAGAGGACCTTTGTATGGGGACAAGTTCTAAATGGGTACCGATTTTTTTCATTTTAAATAGGCTTCGTCCTTAGGCCAAAAAAAGAGGCTTAAGTTTCAAATTTCTAGTCAATTGATTAAAAATCAACTCAAAAAGTGATTCTGAGTCGATCGGTATACTTAAAAGTGGGTATAGGACAAATATTTCGGGTAGTTACAAACATCAGCACAAACTCATTATACTCTGTACCACTAGACTGGCATTTTTTTTTTTCTTAACTTTCGATTTTCCCAAGTGTCCGGGAAAATTTGTATTGTCCTTGGTCTAAAACTTATGTGGTACAAATTTGAGGTCAATTGGATTAAATTAACCCGTGGCGCCCGGCGGTCAAAGTTTTGGATTTTTGAAAATTAAAAAAAAAAAAAAATTAAAAATTTTAATTTCTTTCGACACATCATATTTGTTAATTTTGATGCGGTGAGTACGAATATCAAAAAAAATTAAAATCGGTCGAACGGTTTTCGAGATATCGCCATTTGAAATTTGCAAAAAATGGCGGTTTTTTCCTACGTTCAAGAAATTTTTTAAAAAACATCACAATTTTTTTCCCCTCGGCCATTTCATAGAGCTTAAGACAATCTTTCATTAAAATCTAATTTGAGCCAAATCCGATCATTTTATCCCGTGGCTTCCTACGGTCAAAATTTTGGATTTTTGAAAAATTTCCACCAAAAAAAAATTAGATTTTTTAAAAAATTAAAACTTTGACCGACGGGCGCCATGGGATAAAATGATCGGATTTGGCTCAAATTAGATTTAAACGAAAGACTGTCTTAAGCTCTACGAAATGGCCCAGAAAAAAAAATTGTGATGTTTTTTAAAAAATTTCTTGAACGTAGGAAAAAACACCATTTTGGGCATTTTTTGGAAAATTTAAAATTTTGATATCTCGAAAACCGTTAGACCGATTCAAGAAATTTTATGACATTCGTGTTCAGCATGCCAAAATTAATTAAAATAATGTATCAAAAACATTTATTATTTTTTTTTTAATTTTTAAAAAATCTATTTTTTTTTTTGGTGGAAATTTTTCAAAAATCCAAAACTTTGACCGAAGGGCGCCACGGGATAAAATGATCGAATTGTTACCGAAGAACCTGTTCTAAAACAAGTGTTGTCAGAATCGGTTCTGAAAAATTTTCCTGGGTAGTTCTGATTAATCAGAAACTTTGGTAATTCTATTAGTTGATTAATCGAGAAATTGATTAATCAGAATGATTATTTAATCTATTAATTGCCCATCCCTAATTGAAACAGAACAGCAAGATTTTTAAATTTTATTTAATAAGATTTTTAAAAATTTATAAACACTCACTTCAAGTAACCTCCAAATGCATGGTAATTTTTGTATTGCAGGTTTTAAAATTAAAAAATGTCGGCGAATTTTTTACTCTTGTCCAAAACATTAAATCATGATAATGTTTTGCTAAAGATTTTGGTGTAGCAAACCCATGGGAAATTTAACTGACTGATTACCAATTTTGTCTATTTTTGGTTATTTAATAGAGCTTTGTAAATGATTAAAAACTATATTTTTTTTTTTTTGGATCAATACTTTGGAAGATATTATGGGCGTTTAAAAAAAACGCTTTTTTGACAATATTGGCTTTTAGAGACAGTTTTTAACATTTTTGTACTCGGAAACCATAAATCGTATGAAAAACGTATAAAAACAATATTGAAGATACAATTTTTAAGGTTTAAAATTTAAAAAAAAAAAATTTCATTAAAAAATATTAAAAACAATATTTGAATACCCTTTTTTCCTGGGAAGGACACCTTGGATTTCCAAAAGCAAAATTTCGTTTTTAAAGTTTAGAATGCCCTTTTTATGCTGTTAAAATTTCAGAGAGGTGATTTTTCGTATTGTTGAGCAATAAATTTTCAAAATTTGTTAAAGGGCCAAATATTTGATTTTTTTCAAAATTTTGGCAAAAAATCAAGTAGTTGGCTCTAGACATTTTTTTGGGGCTTTTTTACTCGGAAACCGTTAGTTGTACGAAAAAGCATTCTGTGGCGATATTGTTGATAAAATTATAAAGATTTTAAATTTAGAAACAAAAAAAACCAAAAAAAATGTATCAACAATTTTTTAAAACAATATTGGAATGTCCTTTTATCCTATCAAGAGCACCATGAATTTCCAAAATCAAAAATTTTTATTAAAGTTTAAAATGTCCATTAAACGCTGTTAAAATTTCAGAATGTTTTTTTCGCGTTGTCGAGCAATAAATCTTTAAAGTTGGTGATAAAGCTAAATTTTTCATATTTTGACAAATTTTTAAGAAAATCAAATATTTGGCTATCTAATAAACTTTGAAAATTGATTGCTCAAGAATACGAAAAACCACCTCTCTGAAATTGTAACAGCGTTAAATGGGCATTCTAAACTTTAAAACAAAATTGTGCTTTTTTAAATCCATGTTGTCCTTCCCCAGGAAAATAGGACATTCAAATATTGTTTTTAAAATTTTTTGTTGGAATTTTTTAATTTTTTTTTTTTAATTTTAAATCTACATAATTTTATCTACAATACTGTTTTCATAAGTTTTTTCGTGCGACTTACGGTTTCCGAGTACAAAAATGTTAAAAAAAAAAACTGTCTAAAAGTCAATATTGTCGAAAAATCGCTTTTTTAAACGATCATAACTTCCAAAGTATTGATCTAATAAAAAATATGGTTTTTAATCATTTACGAAGCTTTATCAAATAACCAAAAATAAACAAAATCAGGGATCCGTCAGTTAAATTTAACATGGATTTGCTCATTTTCATTTGCCATTCCATTCAAAACGAATTAGAATATTGATCGAGGACCCCAAAAAGTTTATTTATTATTGATCTATTTATAAGACACTCTAGCTATATTATATTTTTCACGAAAAACAAAATTTAAAAAAAATTTTTTTTTAATGAAAATATAATTTTTTGATGAAAAAAAAAAAATTTATGAAAATTTTATTTTTTTGTGAAAAAAAGGGATAAAAAAAATTAAAAAAAAAAACATTTGATAAAAAAAAAAAATTGATCGAAAAAAAAATTTGATGTCCCTAGTAAAAAAGTTTAGATATAATGAAATATAATTTGATACAATCATATAAAATTATATATAACTTTTTATATATTTAGAAGATCTAATTTTATCTAATATGTATTGCGGCTCCATTTTCTTATCTGAGGTTATACATAAATATATCTGACTTTATGTAATAATATAAACCTATATTAATTTATATGAAATAAGATCAACTGGATTTAATTGGATGTGACCAAAAATCGGATCTAATTGTATCACTTTTAATATTTGTGTATCTAAAATAATACAATTAGATAAATATCTGATCCAACTTGATTTTGAGATCAAATTAGATCTTAAAAATTTTTTTTTTATTCGGGGTCATAAAAAATTTTATAAAAAAAATTTGATGAAAAAACAATTGATAGAAAAAAAAATTGATGTAAAAATGTTGATGAAAAACGAATTGATGAAAAAAAAAATTTGATGTAAAAAAAAATTAATGGAAAAAAAAAAAGAAATTTGATGAAAAAAAAAATTTGTTGAAAAAAAAACTTATTGAAAAAAAAAAAATTGATGAAAAAAAATTCGATGAAAAAAAAATTTTGATAAAAAAAAATTGATGAAAAAAAAATTTATAAAAAAAAGTAAATTGATTAAAAAAAAATTGATGGAAACAAAAATTTGATGAAAAATAATTATGTTACGTTTTATTCACCAACTGGTTCAAAACGTTTTTATTCACCAGCATGGGAATTATTATCCAAGTTACAAATCAAAGTTACAAACCTTTTTGGTTTTAAAAATGAAAATGAAAACAGTAATTCTTATT
This sequence comes from Pegoplata infirma, assembly GCA_963921195.1. Lineage (NCBI taxonomy): Eukaryota > Metazoa > Arthropoda > Insecta > Diptera > Anthomyiidae > Pegoplata > Pegoplata infirma. The sequence continues at coordinate 91,117 of CAWUER010000261.1, forward strand.
TTCTTTTTCGTTAAACGTTAGCTTATATAGTCAAACTGAGGAGGCGTCCATAAAAGGGGGTCGGACCGAAAAAAACGACATTTTCTTTTGGTGCAAATTCAGGATTTATTGTAGCATAAGAATGTTGCATTTGTTAAACAAAAACAAAAAAATTATGGAAAAAAATGGTATTAATCAGATTTTGGTTTAGTTTTTCAAGGGGAACTTTTTCCCTCCTCGACCGATTTTGCTCATTTACGAACTAAACCTGCCTAGGAACATATTCGTGCCAAATGTCGGGAGTCTATCTCTTTTATTTTGGACTGCTTCGTGTTAACTACAGACTAGGGATGCCAAACGGGATTGACATTTACAAATCCCGGGATTCGGGATTTTAAAATTCTAATCCCGGGATCCCGGGATTTTTCGGGATTTCGGGATTTTTCGGGATCCCGGGAATTTTCGGGATTTCGGGATTTATTAAAATTAAGTTCTTTTACGTAAAATTTTTAATAAATTTTTTATATATTTAAATATTCAATTAATTCATAACCATTGAATATTTTTCGTAAAGTTTCACATATTTGGCACAGAAAACCCAAAAATTTAGGAACAGCTATGACCGATTTGAATAGACTCGAGCGATGTGCGTCTGTGAAAGACGCGATGCAGCCGAATTCAAAAGATTAGAAGATACTTTTTTTTCGGTCGGCCTCTTTTTTAGACGTGGATATAAAATATTTGTTTATGATAAAACTGTGTTAATAAATTTGTTTCAATTCCTCGCTAGGGGAAGGTGTCCCCAACGTAATCTGCCAATACAAAATTTGTATTAATTGTCCTATTGGTAGGCGAATCGCATTTTAACGGTTTTCTCCCCTTTGCGATTAATGTTTACAAATACATTTATTACGCTTAAGTAACAGAATTTTATCATTTTTTATTTTATTTTTTATATTCACGCCCACAAAAAGGGGCGGGACGAGAAAAATTGCATTTTCTGGCTAGATGAAACTTAAAAATATGTCATTTGCTTAACAAAAGTACAAATTGGTAAACAAATTTGGGTTTCCAGAGGCTTTTTTGGTTCTTCAAGGGGGAAATTTTGCCCTCATCCGCTTTAACTCATTTACGAACTAAAACTATTAAAAATAAACTTTACAGATGGATTACTTAATGATCCCTTATAAATTAAAATCTCGGCAAAATTTAACTGTTTCTTAAAAATGTTGACATATGCATAAATCGGCAGCTAACTGCATATTAGGGTGACGCAATTTTTTTCGAATTTTAAAATCGTCGGGGTCGGAATATTTGCCTTTTAGGGTCAATATTTATACCAAAAAATATTGGACCTGTAGGGCTCCTTTTTAGACAAGAAAATGTGAACGTTTCAAACAAAGTAAAAAATGTTTTACTTTGTTCGGAATTTTCCGATTTTGAAGTTAAAAAGAACCCTAAAGACATTTCCCTGCAGGAACAATATTGACCCAAAAGGGCATCAATTCTGACTCCGATAAATTCGAAAAAAGGAAAATATGCTTCACCCTTCTGTATATTAAGTAGTACGCCTGAAAATTAAATTGTACTCCAAAAGAGTAAGAGAATTTAAGCTGAACATGCCTCATTTGAAAGATATTTCAAACACCTTTCAAACGATTGTTACCATCGGACAACAAACACTGAAGAAATATTAAATTTTAATTAAAATATTTGACAAAAAAATTCCGAAATCCCGGGATTTCTCAATCCCGGAAAATCCCGGGATTGAAAAAAATAAATCCCGGGGTCCGGGATTTGTAAATCCCGAAAAATCCCGGGATTTCGGGATTCGGGATTTCCCGTTTGTCATGCCTACTACAGACAGACTGACAGACGGACGGACATCGCTAGAATGTCTTAGAATCGATCACTAATCATAAATATATATACTTTATGGGGTCCAAGACCGATATTGCGATGCGTTACAAGCCAAGTCAAGCCTTATTGAGGTTGAGGGCAAAAGGCAGATTATGAATGACACACTTAATCAAGACCTGTTGACAATCTCTAAGTGGGGTCTTGCGAATAGGGTCAAGTTTAATGCACGTAAGACCCAATGTTGTATGTTGACTCACAGAAATGTAGAACCAACAGCGTCATCTGTACATATGGGTGCCATTGGTATTGAGGAATCAGACACTCTTGATGTTCTAAGCATGAAAATTCAGTGTGATGTCCGTTGGAATAAGCACGTTTTTCAAGTGTCGAAAGAAGCATTCAAGTGTCTCGGTTTTTTAAACCGGTTTAAGAAATACTTCACCTCATCCGATCTCCTTACTATTTATACCACCCATATATGGGCAGGGGCTTCAAAGTCTATTTTGGAGCTCTTGGACCGTGTGCAAAGGAGGGCGTTGATGCTTATCAATGACACTAGGGTATCCAAGTCTATTGACTCATTGGAGCATCATCGGAATGTGGGTTGTGTGACTCTGTTCTATCGATATTACCATGGAAAGTGTTCTGCTGAGATAAGTGAACTTATTCCTAGAGCCCGAGTTTTTGTTCGAAACACTCGGCTGTCTAGTAGATCACAGCCGTTTGTTGTCGATTGTCCAGTTGATCGCACAGCGCATTACAGAGAAGGTTCGTTTATCAGTCGAACTAGCCGTATGTGGAATAATCTCCCCGCAGAGGTCTTTCCAGTTTCTTTCAATGTAGATAAATTCAAGTCAAATATACACAAACACTACTCCCTCTTTCCTCCTCCTCACAACCTATTTTCCTGATATAAACACAATGCATTGCAGTAGTAGGGGCATCCCCTGAGTGTTGGTTCATCGTAAAAAAAAAAAAAAAAAAAATACAACCCATAATTATTTGTAATTGAGTTCAGTAAAAAAGAACACCCTAATTATGAAGGGTATTCATTGATTCGTATAAGCTGAATTTATCATTTGTTCTAATACTATGTTTAGACCAAACAAAAACTAACTTGTTTTTGGCCAAAAATGATTTTTGAAAACCAAACCGTTTACACCGAATAAATAGAGTTTTTGTTTCTCAAATCAAATTAATTATTTTATAAATTCACTAAAAAACACTAAATAACAATAGCCACACGTTAATAAAAAAATTAAATTACATATTTATTAACTTTTTTAACAGATTGGAATAATAATTTCACAAAAAACAAATATTTTATTTTTGACATTCGAGTTAAGCAAAACAAAACTGAAAAAAATTTTCACACAGAATGATTAGCTAGTAGTGAACACAGCCAAAACTCTAGTTTTTGTTAAGTTTTGGTTGGCAACGCAGTTTTTAAATTGTATGGAAAAACTATATAGTTTTTGCCAAAAACCAAAAAAAATATTCAAAAACAAGTTGTTTTCGTTGGTGTAAATACCATATAACAGTAAGTTTTATTAACATTTAGGAATTTTACCTGACTGGCAACCACTACTTCTGTGATTTTTTAATGCCGTGTTGTATGTTTATATTTTTATTATTTCTATTCTTCATTTCCATGAAAAAATTAAATATTTTCTGTTGTATTCGAAAAATAGGAAATAAAAAATAAAATAAACTTCAATCGCATTCTTACGTGTGCATATTAAAATGAAGCTGAGAAACTTTAATATCAGTAATGGCCAATATGGGTTAACTATACATAAGGATCAAAATAAAAGTACACTTAATTGAAAATATTTAATTTAAAATTTTTTTGTGGATTTACCAAAAAGGGTCACTCACCTAGTTTTATGAAATTTTAACATTAAGAAGATGGGAGACAATTAGGAATAAATACATAATTTTTTTAAAGAAACTATTGTAGACCACATAGTTTTATGTTGGTCATTATTTTGTACGACGTAGTCAACATGTGTTTCGATCTCGTCAAATAAACTTTCAGGACCAATTCCTTTTTGACCCCATGTGAATAATAACTGGATATATATATGTTTAAATTTGGTGAATTTTTTTTGGAACTGAAAATTTTGAAAAATATATTATGTCTTCTATTCATACTTAAACTACTATTAGTTCAGTAATGTATAGTAAGGGTAATAGTTTATATTTATTTTTAAACAATTAAATTACCATTTTGTAACAATATTGAGTTTAAATCAAATAACAATATTGAATTTAAATAATAAGTGTGTAAATGTGAAACTGTGATAAAAATCAGTGGCTACATTGTGTTTGAATTGAAAATAATTATTATATTTTTCTTTTTTATAGAATAAGTAGCATGGACACAACTGTTAGAGAAGCCAACAGAGAAAATAGAACAAGTATAAAACTAGAACAGTTCTATGTTTATTTGATGTGTATGTGGCAACAAAGGAAAATATCAATAGTAATATTGTAAAATCAAATACCAATGGATATTTCAACCAAATAAAATGAAAGTACATATAAGGCATTTTAAATGAAATGTTCATTGAAACACTGGTTTTACAAAACACTCCATTATTAAACCCAAAACTGGTTATTTTATTAAAAATGATCCATATATATTTACGTACAATATGTTGGTATTCGTATTAATATAAAAAAAAAATATGTGTGTACTTGTATAACTATTTCAGTCAGTATGTTAGAAGCTGAGATTGTGTCTGAAATTTACACTACTTTTGAATGTATGTGTTTTTCAAATGACCAGTATAAACAGAAGCATACTCTCTAACGCAGACATTACGTACGCTTCGGATGCTGTAACTATGGTAATATTATCCTCACACTTGAACACCTTTTACTCATATAAAGTAACACAGACATAAACACACATTCCTATGTACAGAGGGTATTTTATATATTGTACCATATAGACATGATGTTGTATTATAATAAAAAATAAAAAAAGGTAAAAGTTAATATATTTAAGACAATTAAAACACTTGATCCCCAAGTAATGGAAAAATGATAACGAAGTTTGAACCACTCTATATCCACTACCTAAGTGGGCTCACACACAAATTGCAGACGGGAGTGGTAAGTTTCAAAAAAATATGTTGAAGGGTAAAAATTAATGGAGTCGGTCTTACTAATGACCACTCTAGGACGCACCATTGGCCTGATTAAGCTGATTAAGGAAAACAAATTAACAAAATTAAAGAGTTAAAGATAGAGGGTTGGTGAGTTCAGAAAAAATGTTTGTATTAAAAAAATATTGTGGATTGGTCGTACATTTTACTGCTCTAAGGGCATTCTAGGGGTAGTTGGAGAAAATTTAAAAAAAAATGTGTATGGATTCACCCTTAGAAATTGGAGATAGAGTATTAGTTTGTTCTGAAAAAAATGTTTAAGTGAAAAAGCTAATGGGGCCGGTTTTGATAGTGACCCCTCTACGACGCACCACTGGAGCAGTAGAAATGATTTTAAGATTGGAAAATTACAACAAAAATTTTTCAAAAAATTTAAGAAAATAATAATAACACAGCCCGACAAAATTAAAAAAGATTTTTGCCTATTTGAATTTATCAACTGATTCTAGTTAATTTGGGTGCGCTGAATTCAAATCTGTAATCAGTTTGTCTCTGTCAGCTCTAGTTTTCATGATATAGTTTCTTTATACCCTCCACTTATGACCTCCAATTATGACAGTCTGGCCGTCTGTCAGTTTTTTCAAATTTTTTTTTTTCATCAAAATTTCTTATTTACAGTTAAATTAACCGAATTCATCAAAAAAGCGAACCGGTTTGATACCTTTAAGTTGGCTGGAAGGTAAAATATACTTTTCAAACGAAAAAAATATTTGAATTAAAAAAAATTCTGGGTAAAAATTTTTTTCCGGAAAAAACGTTTTTTTTGGTAACTACCATAACTGTTAATACGAAATTTTAATGAAAAAAAAAATTTTTTTGAAAAAACTGACAGACAACCAGACTGTCATAATTGGAGGTCATAAGTGGAGGGTACAAAAAAGCTATATCATGAAAACTAGAGCTGATAGAGACAAACTGATTACAGATTTGAATTCAGCGCACCCAAATTAACTAAAATCAGTTGATAAATTCAAAGAAGCAAAATGAGTGTTGGCCTGTGTAATTGTTATCCCTCACACGGTGGGCCTCAGCGATGTTTAGGTTGTAATTTAGTGTCGACGAAAAGTATGAACGCAGTTTAATTTCTACATGATTAAATAACACAAAAATCTTTTTTTTCTTGTACAGACTCCTAGAATACATTTGCTTAAGTATTTTGATCTCCTTAACACAAATATTTCATCATAAAATATTTATAAAATCTCCTTTTCGAGATAAGACCTTTTTTATATTGAAAAAATTATTTAAAATGCATATTATTTCAAAATTCATTGAGTTTATCCGAAAATATTTGCAAAAAAAATTAAAATTTTGAGCAAAATTTGCAAATATTATTTGCATATACTTTTTTCCCTAATATTTTTTTTTTGTAATTTTCATTGTTTAAAATACATTTTCTTAAGTCTTTTGCCCACTTTAACGTGAATCCTTTAAACGCGAATCCATTATATTTACCTTCCACAATGCTTTTTTTAAGTGATAGTGAATTTTCTAACGTGAAAAGAATAAAATTTTTGATTAGAAAAATTTTAGTTTGTGTAAAACAACTTTTTTTTTAGCAATTTTTGAAAAAAAAAAAAAAAATAATTTACTAAAATTTTTTTTGAGTGTAAATTTTTTTTGAAAAACCAATGGTGGTTTTTCACTTCGTCGTGTAGAGCAAGACGAATTGTTTGTAGCATTAAAGAAAATTAAATCGAATGCTGCTGGTCACGATGCTTTATGTTTAAAATTTGTCAAAATAATTTATCCATTAATATCTTCTCATTTTCTTCACCTGGTAAATACAATAATTACAACATCGGTATTTCCTGATGATTGGAAAACAGCTAGAGTTGTTCCCATAAGAAAGAAGGCAACTCTAATGCATTAGACAATTTACGTCCGATATCGGTTCTTCCTATTCTTTCAAAAGTTGTGGAACATATTATTAAGGATCAAATGGTTTCTTATATCGATGAAAATTCTTTGATTCACTCATCTCAGTCCGGTTTTCGTCGTGGCTATAACACTTATTCTGTCCTAATTGGTCTGACTGATTCTGTGCGAAAACTTGTTGATAACGGTAAAAATGTAGTTTTGCTTTCATTAGATTTATCTAAAGCTTTTGATAGAGTAATTCATTCTAAGCTAATAGAGAAATTATTTCATCACTTCGATTTTTCGGCCCAAGCTTGTAAGCTTATATATTCTTACCTTAGTGGAAGGAAACAGTTTGTTTCTATTGGTAACTCTTCTTCTTCAACATTGCCAATTACTAGCGGAGTTCCTCAAGGGTCCGTAATTGGGCCTTTGTTATTTATGATTTATTTAAATGATCTCTTAAGAATCGTACATGGTTTATCCGTTCAGCCGTATGTTTATGCTGATGATGTACAGTTTCTTTGCTATGCTATGCTGATGCACAGTTCTTAGATGTCTTGGAAGGTTGTGTTAATTTTGTTATTCAAGAAGTTTTGTCATGGACATCTAACAATGGTTTTTGTGTTAATGCTAGAAAAACGAAGTTGATGGGATTTGGATTTTTTTCTGATAATTTATCTGTAACTCTTAATGGTATGCCGTTAGATTTTGTAGATAAGATGAAATGTCTTGGAGTTGTTATAGACAATGATCTGAGTTTTTCTTCACATATGAATTACATTTCATCTAAGATTTCGTTTTTATTAAGGAGGTTGTACACACTTGATCTATATCTGCCGCTTCGTATTAAAATTAAACTTGCAAATGCTTTGTTAATGCCACATATACTATACTGTGCTGAGGTGATTTCTGGAACCACAGCTGGTGAATTTAGTAGATTTACTAAAATATTTAATAGAATAATACGTTATATTTTCGGATTGAAACTTCGTAATCATGTTACACGATACGTTAAAAAATTTCTTGGTTGCGATTTTGAAAACTTTATTTGTATGAGAACATTGATATATTTTTACAAGTTAATCATAACAGGTTTTCCTAGCTATATTGTACAAAATTTCCATTTTTCGCATTCTATAAGAAATCCTCAGATAATATTCCCCCGCATTCGTACTGGCTTTTATGATCGCTCATTTAATGTAAGATTAATACGACTGTGGAATGCTTTACCTAAGGACTTGAAGTGTTTTTCATATTCTCCTCAGGTCTTTAGGCGAAAGCTTGAAGAACATGCCAAAAATCATAACTTAATTTAATCTCTTTCCCTTTTAATTAATTATTTTCTTTTACATATTATTTTCTTGCTACGATTAAACTGAATCCACTAATTATTTGTTTATTCAAAAAATAATTTAAGTATTATCTGTTTTTATTCTTAAAATTTTAGGTATTTATTTAATTATTTTTTATCTTTAAGGTATATTTTATATTTTTTTTAATGTTGTTGTTACTGAAGTAGAATTAATTAAGTGTATATGGCCCTAAGGGCTCGGTTAAGTAAAATGAAGAATAAATAAAAAAAAAAATAAATAAAAAAAAAAAAAAATTTTTTCGAGTAATTTTTTATTTTTTTTAGTGTAAAAATATTTTTTATTGACAAAAATACGTTGTAAAATATTTTTGTGACTTACTAATGTTATAAAACATGTTTAACGGGTTTCAACATGTGAAGTTAAGGCGATACTAATCTGAAATTCACGGTTTTACTAATCACTTTTGAACCACTAAACCGCTTTGGCTGCAATTCAACACAAACCAGGCCAGGAAAAAATATATGCCAAGCTTCAGCATCCTCAGAATTGTCTTTTGAAAGTTAGCGTGTTTTTTATCTCATAAATTCACGAAAAATCCTAGTCTTTTGCTCATAACTTTTGAACCATTTGACCGATTTTGCTGGATTGCAATACCAACCTGACCAACATATGTGCCAAACTAAAGTCTTTCAAAAGTAAGCGTGTTTTCAACAGACAGACAGAAAGACGGACGGACATCGCTAGATCGTCTTAAAATCGATCGAGGATCTTGAATATATATATACTTTATGGGGCCCTAGACCAATATTTCGAAGTGTTACAAATGGAATGACAAACTTATATATACCCTCTATCACTAGAGTGGAGGGTATAACGATCAATGCAATGGTCTGGGGCATGCATGCGTAAAATGCTTATTTTTTATCCGATTTGAATTTCCTTAAGTTTTTTGGAAAGATAACACAGCTCAACAAGAAAATGCGTATTGGATTCTGGTTAGTGATTTGGATTTGTCTATCGCGTCTGGATTTTGAGTAATTCGCGGTTAAAGTGCCGAAAAAGGGCATTTTTGACCCATTTTGAAAGCTACCCAGCAAAACTTAGATTACCAAATAAGGTATAGAATAAGGTATATGATCTCTTATTTTATACATTGCAGCATTGATGATTTTAACAGGCGATGAGACTCAAAGTAATGCATCCACATTATCACAAAGAATACCAGTAAGGTATAAAATAAGTCATAAATTTATAACGAAGAATACGAGTAAGGTGTAAAATATATGATATTTTATAGGTTACGAGAAATGAAATAATATAGCATACCAGAAGATAATATATAATGTGTTACAAGTAGTGAAAAAGTAATTTTGTATTAAATTTACTCACGTGTAAGTAGATAAAATATGCTCGTGAGTGTGTGTCGTTAGAAATTTCCTGTCGTGAGCCCATCTCTAGTTTAAACTTATGCATTTTTTATAAAATAATTATTTTTTATGTTATTGTAATGCATTATGCATCCAATTATAAATAATGCATTATTTCAAACTTTCAAATAATACATAATGTAACCAAATATAAGTCATCCATGATTTAATGTTTAGAAATAATAAATATGAAATACATTTTTTCCATTAATCATGCATTACGTAGCAAATTATTAGTAATGCATTATTTTTCACTTTAAAATAATACGTTGTGGAACAAATGTTTGGTAAGACATCCTAAAATAATGCTACAAATAAGGTATATACATTACCTGGTAATGTGTTATATAATTACTACCCATTACCAAAGTTTTGCTGGGTAATAACATAATATCCTGACATGAGAATGATTTGGTATCAAGCTTATTCGAAAGTTTGTAATTTTCTCTTAAAGGTAAGATGAAATGTTCTTAAAATTTAATTTTTAAAAATTGTAAAAAAATCCCTAACAAAAAACCTTCCATTTTTTAAATATTTAGTTTATTTACACAGTGTTTTTTAACAAATTTCCATACAAATTCATACGTAAATTTTAGATTTAAAGAACTTGTTGCTAATGATTTTTTTACCATTTTAGAAAATTAAATTCCAAGAAAATTTGATCTTGTCTGAAAGAGAAAATTACAGACTTTCGAATGAGCTTGATACCAAGTCATTTGCATGTCAGGATCATATTTTATATGCCTTCAAAAACGGTCAAAGTGGGCCTTTTTTGACACTTTGACAGCGATTTTCTCAAAATTGTGACGTGATAGAAAAATTTGTGTGACCGTTTTGGAATCGGGGCACCAAAACCTATCAACTTTTTTGGTTTCATCCAAAACGCAGCGACTAACCTTAGATTTGTAGAGCGGTGTAATTTATTACCATTTTAATATTATTTAACAAAAAATTTAACTCATAATAACATATACCAATATTTTTCAAAAAACTAGAACTAAAGGGTTTTTTCATCATATAAGAGTGTTCCAAAATTTCAATCCATTTTCGGCACGAGTTATTTTTAGCCGATTGTCCCCAAATTTTGGCTCACTCATTTTTAGATGCTAAACTACAATTTAGGACCCTACCAGGTATAAAAAAGTGATTTTGAAAAATTACCTTAGTCGTTAGGACACCAGCAGTGATTCTGTTTTCTTTTAAAAGAGCTTCAAAATTTTAAAGGATTACATTTAGTAAAATATTTTAGTATAGTGATATCAAATGAAAAAATAATGTGATATTGTCCTTTGAAAACTTTTTCAAAATATTTCCTTGAAAGTTTTGAATGGTATTGAAGAATAAAGTTTTGAAAGGATGTAACTTACACATTTTTCCTGATATGTCAAAATAATAAAATAGGAAAATTAGGGGAGATCCACCTCTTTCAATTTCCATTCCTAGTGGCATCCTAGGACAAATACAAATATTTAAAAAATATTTTACAAAATTTAACCCTCTAAAACTATAAAGTCCTTTTAAAAGAAAATATGATCACGAAATAAAAAAACTGGTAATGCAGTTTTTTAGTCTCTAGTTTCAAACGAATATTATCCAGTTTATCTTTTTTGTCGGACGGTGTTATCAAACGAGTATAATTTAAAAAAAAAATGCTATGTAGGCAATTTATAAAGCTTTAATTTAACCTAGATAGCGTTCTGATTGAGTAAATAATACATGTGCTAAGAGGGTCGATCTAGAAAACTAAATTATTTATAGACATTTCTCTGAAAATTTTTTAAAAATATTTCTTAGTCGATTTTTTCTAAGTTCAAACATTAAAAATTTAAAAAATGGATTGTTTTCATCAAAATTATTTCTTTTTTAAAATTTGTTTGACAAAAAAGTTTATTTTTACGAAATTTTTTTCTTTTTAATTTTTTTTTTAGCAAAAACATTTTCATAAATTTTTAACATATTTTTTTTTCAACAAAAATTTAAAATAAAAATACTTTTAAGTTGCTGAGGGCATTATTTTATACGTCAGATTCTATTTTTTTAATATCCCATATAACCTTTACTATTTTAAGGATCCAGTATCTTTCTTCATCTATCCCCTCTGATGTGCACACGCTTTTGTATATGGGGCATTCCATGCCAAATCACTCACTTTTAGGCCCGACCCCCTTCGATTAATTTTATTTTTGGATATGTTTTAGTATGTATTAAATACAACTTGCAGCCAAATTTTCAGCCTTTTATACCAAGGTGGTGTTGAGTAATCAATTTTTCAAAATGGCGATTTTTTCCAAAAAATGAAAAAATTTAAATTTTCAATCAATTTTTACCAGTAAAAAATATAGATATTTTAAAAAAAGTTGTACAACGTTTTGTTGGTATTTAAATGTAGTTTTAGAAAAAAAATGTGAAAAAATTATTCGAAGTAATTATCACTTATTTTTTGACGTTTAAAAATTAAAATCGACTTTTTGAAAAAGTCCGAAACCTTCGATTTTTTTGTAAAAAACTATAAGAATTCTACTCTAAATTATGCAACTTTTAAGCCATAACTCGAGATGTGATCACAATTCTTTCTATTTTTTTTTTAATTTTTAAAAATGCACCTTTTATGTTTTGGCTCTGATTTATTTTATATGGAGCTCCAAAAAAAAAAAATGGTAGATACTGACCCTAACTTACCCTAAATATATTCATTTGGAGGTAAATATACGTCTCACAAAAATTTGGGACGATCGGACATGTGTAAGGCGCTTAGCATGGTCCTTGAAGTTTAAAAAACGGATTACAAGGAAAAATATGAATTTTTTTCTGTTTTCGCAATTTCTTTGGTATTTTAAGTTAAGTTTTAATTCAAGTGATTACAGAATTATAATGTGGAGTAAAATGCCTTTCTAATAAGGTACTAAAAACTAAAATCGGTTGAAAATCAGCCAAGTTATTACAACTTCCCCAGGCATCTAGCGTGTGCCATACAACTTGATTAAAAAATACGAGGCCCTTTTTTTAAATTTATTGAAATTTTCTACTGTAATAACATTTTTTCATTATTCATGTTTCAGTGTAATATTTTTTTGACTTTTCCAAATTTTAAAACAAAAAAAAATATTTTTTTTTTTTAAATAGAGATTTCAAAAGGGTGTGGAAAATGCAGGCATTTTTAGCACTAATTTAAAAAATGTTAGCAAAACACAATATGAAAAATACTTGTCATCTAATAACATTTGAACTTGAAGAATAAAAAAATGTTATTACAGTAGAAAATTTCAATGAATTTCAAAAATCGGATTGTATTGATTAATCAAGTTGTCTGCCACACGTTAGATGCCTGGGGAAGTTGTAATAACTTGGCTGATTTTAAACCGATTTCGGTTTTTATGACCTTAATAGAGAGACATTTTACTCTACATTTCAATTCTGTAACCATTTGAATTCAAAATTAACTGAAAATACCAAAAAAATTAGGAAAACAGAAAAAAAATCATATTTTCCCTTGTCATCCGATTTTCAAACTTCAAAGCCGATGCGGCACGCCTTACCCATGTCCGATCATCCTAAAATTTTTTGAGACGTATTTTTACACCCAAGTTAATATATATAGGGGAAGTTACGGTCAATATTTACCAAATTATTTTTTTTGGAGCACCATATAAAATAAACCAGAGTCAAAAAAAAAAAAATGCAATTTTCAAAATTTGAATAAAAATAGATCGAATTACGATCACATCTCGAATTATGACTTAAAAGTTGCGTAATTTAGAGTAGAATTTTTTGACATTTTAAAAAAAAAAATCGAAGGTTTCGGACTTTTTCAAAAAGTCGATTTTAATTTTTATACGATAAAAAACAAGTGATAATTACTTCGAATAATTTTTCATATTTTTTTTCTAAAACTACATTTAACTACCAACAAAATGTTGTCCATCTTTTTTTAATATATCTATATTTTTTACTGGTCAAAATTGATTGAAAATTTAAATTTTTTCATTTTTTGGAAAAAATCGCCATTTTGAAAAATTGATTACTCAACACCACCTTGGTATAAGAGGCTGAAAATTTGGCTGCAAGTTGCATTTAATACGTACTAAAACATATCCAAAAATAAAATTAATCGAAGGGGGTCGGGCCTAAAAGTGAGTGATTTGGCATGGAATGCCCCATATGTATTCACTTGTCCAGGATTAGTTGGTTGTATAAACGGTATTATCAGGTTAAATATTGATGGTGTTGGTATGAAATATTTTATTATTATTGTATATTGGGGTCACGTTGCCCTACAGTTATCTACAAATACACACATATAACGTCCATATAAATACATGCACATATAGAAATTTTATATACAATCGATAAAATCTAACTTTGTTGGCTTTTTAGATAATTGCATAGTAAAGTTTACGGCAATGCACTATGGTCCCAAATGGATTTTTTTTGGCATAAATTCAAAAAATGAAGCAAGGTCACTTGGATTAATTCTGGGATGATTTTTATCTCTTAGCGCAATCAAAAATCGATTGTCAAAAAAAAAAAAAATTTTTTTGGAAAATTTTTTTTTAAAAATTTTTTTTTTTCCATTTTTTTTTTTTATTGGAAAATTTTTTTTTTTTTTTAAAAAAATATATTTTTCTTAATTAATTAGCTTTACGGAAGGCAAAACAGTTATAAAATAAAATAATTTGAAACCGTGTCACGCAAAAAACAGCAAATTTGGCCGAAATTTGTGCTAAACTAAAATGGAAATTGTGGGAGTTTGCCAAAAAATGCTGGCAAGATGTAAATTTTAATATTAAATATACAATATTGAAAACACTTTCACGTTTAAAGACTCATGCAAGTTCGTGCCCAAACACAACTTTTCGTCCACGAAAGATATAGGCTATTTTGGCTCCAAAATCCTCATAATCAAAACATTCAATGATAACGCCAAGGATGCATTAACTGTAAAATAGGAATTTTAAATAAGAACTAGTATCCTTAGGTTTCAATTTGTCCCTTTAGCCTCTTTATAATTTTAGTTTTTCCCATTTGCCGTTTGTATAAGTGTAATATTGATTTCACTCCGGTTTTATTATACGTCTTAAAACTTTCAACTTTGAAAGCCTAGCAAACTGAAAGTATTGGCACCAAATTTTTTTAATTATACTTTCTTGATAGCTTATAGTGTTGACATTAAGGAAATGTATAAGCTTTTGAAAATTTGTAAAATTTTATTTTTTTAATTTCTGCCAAAAAAAAAAGTTTTTGGAACCATAGTGCAATGTAACAAATAAAAAAAAAGAAATGTATAAATGAATGAAAGTACATATAAAGCATTTCATACCAAACTAAGAGTATAGAAAAGTTATTGAAAGGTATAAAAAATTGAAAAATTTAGCAAAAGAATTTCTAAAAAATTTAGGAAATTTAAAAAAATACAGAGAAAAAAATAGAAAATTCAGACAAAATGAGAAATAAAAATAAGAGTAGAGTAAAATTTGATACTTTAAAAATATGTCGGTTAAACTATGAAACTAAAACAAAAGGCTATTTTTATATAATTGTGAAGGCGGTTTTGGACTTCGCGCCGATTAATATAGCATTCCTTCTGGGTTTTCAAACAATAACATCTCTACGTTTATCTATGCGATAATGATATCGAAAACAATGTTGATCCACGTTTTATAAAATTTTAATGGAGGCTGTAGGCAAAATCGCATAAAAAAGAAAGTGAAAATTAGCCCACAAATTTTTCATACAAATTTTGACAATATTTCATATGAAAAGTTACCCAACATTTTTGGGTACATTTTCATTGTTTTTTGGCAAAATTTATTTTTCATTACGAACAACTGCCCAAAAATAAAATATGAAAAATTGCCTATTTTTAGTTTGGTTTGAATTTTAGTCAAAATCTTAAAATGTCAAAACCGAAATAAGCCGCAATGAAACAGTTAATAGACAAATTAGAATAAATAAAACTTTTTTTTGGGGTCATTTTTTCAATTCTTTCTTGGGCTTTTTTAATTGTTAATTGTGGGCAATATTTTGTATTTTTCTTTTTGGTTAATTTTGCATATTTTTTGGGCTGTAGGCAAAATTGCCTAAAAAAAAATCGCCCAAAAAAGAAACTGAAATTGCGCCCAAAAATTTTTCATACAAATTTGGGCCATATTTCATACGAAAGATTACCCAAAATTTTTGGGCACATTTTCATAGTTTTTGTGCAAAATTTCGAAATAAAAAATTGAGTGATTTTTCATTACGAAAAATTGCCCAAAAATAAAATATAAAAAATTGTCCATTTTTTGTTTGTTCTGAATTTTTGTCAAAATCTTAAAGTGTCAAAACCGAGAAAAGTTGCAATTAAACAGCCAATAGAAAAATTTTATACCCTACATAGTAGAACAACCTGAGACAAATGGCTGTACGCAAATTCGCCCAAAGATAAATCGCCCAAAAATGAATTTCGTCCAAAAATTTTTCATACAAATTTGGGCCATATTTCATATGAAAAGTAAGTCAAATTTTTTGGGCACATTTTCATAGTTTTTGGGCAAAATTTCGAAATAAAAAATTGGGTGATTTTTCATTACGAAAAATGGCCCAAAAATAAAATATGAAAAATTGCCCATTTTTAGTTTGGTTTGAATTTTTTGTCAAAATCTTAAAATGTCAAAAACGGCTTACGGACAGGCGTACGGACATTGCGCCCAAGTGCATATCGCCCAATTTAAAAAAGTCATTCCACTCAAAAAAAATGTGTGTTAGTTGTTGTTGCAAAATTTTTTGGATGATATGGCCATTATTTTTGGGTATTTTAACAATTTTCTTTAAGTTTATATAAATTATGAAAAATGTCATATTACCCAAATATCAAAATGTTATATTTATAAAATGTCATAGCACCCAAAAAAATAATCATAAAACTCACCAAAATTGTTTTTTTTTTTTTAACACAATATTGTAAAGTTTTTATGCGTAGCCGGCATTCGGCCGGGCTTAGGGATTACAAAATCCATGCATTAAACCCACCCTCTCCGCAAAGTAAAGTTTTCTAGGGTAGCAGTCCTTTACGCTACCAAATTTTTTTTTGCCTCAAAAGGCCTGATAACCAAAATAGCTTTGGTTTGCAGAGAGGGTGGGTTTAATGCATGGAGTATGTAATCCCTAAGCCCGGCCGAAGGCCGGCTACGCAGAAAACCTTTATTACAATAAAACAAATCATAGAAGTCGTAATTTCGACATTTAGCCCAAAAAAAATATTTTGGGTTTTTTGACAATTTTGTTTTGGGAGAAATAACATTTTTAGACCTATCATTTTGAGCTATATGTCGCGGCGTGGGCGATATGTCATTTACGGTTTTGGGCGATAAGACCTTGGGCGCTATGTCCGTACGGCGTAAGTGCATATCGCCCAATTTAAAAAAGTCATTCCGCCCAAAAAAAATGTGTGTTAGTTGTTGTTGCAAAATTTTTTGGACGATATGGCCATTATTTTTGGGTATTTTAACAATTTTCTTTAAATTTATATAAATTATCAAAAATGTCATATTACCCAAATATCAAAATATTATATTTATAAAATGTCATAGCACCCAAAAAAATAATCATAAAACTCACCAAAATTGTTTTTTTAACACAATATTTTAAAGTTTTTATGCGTAGCCGGCCTTCGGCCGGGCTTAGGGATTACAAAATCCATGCATTACACCCACCCTCTCCGCAAAGTAAAGTTTTCTAGGGTAGCAGTCCTTTACGCTACGAAATTTGTTATGCCTAAAAAAGGCCTGATAACTAAAATAGCTTTGGTTTGCAGAGAGGGTGGGTTTAATGCATGGAGTATGTAATCCCTAAGCCCGGCCGAAGGCCGGCTATGCAGAAAACCTTTATTTCAATAAAACAAATCATAGAAGTCGTAATTTCGACATTTCGCCCAAAAAAAATATTTTGGATTTTTTGACAATTTTGTTTTGGGAGAAATAACATTTTTAGACCTACCATTTTCGGCTATATGTCGCAGCGTGGGCGATATGTCATTTACGGTTTTGGGCGATAAGACCTTGGGCGCTATGTCCGTACGCCGTCAAAATCGAAATAAGTTGCAAGGAAACAGCCACTAGAAAAATTAAATACCCTACAACAACCTAAAACAAATAGTTTAGTATTTTTTTAGAAACAATACAGCGAATTGTGTTGTTTTTTTTTTTTTGTAAATTATATTCTTAACTAATTAAAAAAAAAAAAAAACTGATGAACAACCTTCCCGTTGTGGAATCGGGATTTTTTGTTAAAACGTTGTTAAAATTTTTCGCCTGTGGCGCTTTTATCGCACCTCCATACAGTTTTTTAATTCATTACTTTTGATTTTCTACTTGCAGCGGTAGATTAGTATGAAGTGTGATAATCTGAAAGTAAGTGCTGGGGTTGTCTGTTCGGTTCCCACCAGAACCTTTGCGCTTTCATCGCACCTCCATTCACTTTTTTTTCTATTTCTTCATAATTTATGTTACACACTTAATATTTTTTACATCAAGTACCTACTCAAGAAGACGAGATGTCAAAAATATTAATAGGGATACGTAACAAAAAGTCTTGTCTTATAATTTGCTCTTTTTTCTTAAAAGCTTTTATGCATAGCTTAAAGATAACAAACTCCATGCCTTAAACCCACCCCCTCCGTAAAATAAAACTTTTTTGGGTATTTTGGGTTTGGGGAAAACGTGTTTTCGGAAAATCTTTTTTATTTTGTAATTAATTTTTGGGTCATTTTTTATTTCTTTTTTGCGCTTTTTTTGTTAATTTTGGGCTAAATTTCGTATTTTCTTTTTGGGTAATTTTTCATATTTTTTGGACGATTTTTAACTTGGGCGATTTTTCATTAAATTTTTTGGGCGATTTTGCCTACAGTCTATTTTTTGGACGATTTTGCATATGGGCGATTTCATAAATTTCTATGGACGATTTTGCATTTGGGCGATATTGCATTTGGGCGATTTTTCATAAATTTTCATTGGGCGATTTTGCCTATAGCCTTTAATTGAATCATTGCAAATAATATAAACTAGATATTTACTGTGGAATTATTCTTAGTTTCGTATATAGTAAGTATATAAAATGAATGTAAATGTGATTACACATGTAGCGAACATGTGAAAATAAAGTGAATTTCAATTGATACTGTGAAGCAAGTGAAATTTATACAAAAGGTTACAATTTCTTAAATTGATTGATATTTAAGTGTGTAAATATGTGATTGTATGTGTGTTTATCTCTGAGTATATGTATTAATGTATGTATAAGTATGTACTTGAATTTTAATCAATCACCTTTTTTACAAAAAAAAAAAAAAACTATACGTTTTCAGGTATGTACGAGTACAAAAAGAAAGGTAAAACAGAAGAGATAACGATGACCATAAGGAACTATCGATTTATACAAAGGGGTCTAGAAATTTTCTATTAGAAGTCAAAATGACAATACAAAATTTTCGTAAAAATTAAAAATATTCTTCTGCTCCGGCAACGCGGTTATTAGCCGCAAAAATTTTGGAGGAAAAATTGGAAATCTACAAGAAGACGTTTTAAATTCAACAAAAAAAACGTTAATACACTTGAAGAAAAAACTTCTTCATATTGATGAAAAGCTACGTCAATATGGTGAAATCTTATATAAATTTTCGTCCAATGTAACGGGTCATCAATATGATGAAGCATGTCATCAATATAAACAATTTATTTTTATTTGAAAAATTAAAAAAAAAAAATATTATGTAAATATTATTTTGATTTATTGTTTTATATTTTTTTTATGTTTTTTACTGACAGTTTCTTGCTTTTCACAGCGTGACAAACTGACCACTATTTTATAAAACAAGAGGTGTGAACGTTTCTATTTGAGACATGCTGATTCCAGTGGCGTACTCCGTTTTGCGATGAATGGTACAGTTTTTTTTGCAAAATGTCATTAAAGGTTTGCTTATTTCGAATCAGTTTTTTAACAAAAAAATTTTGCAGTTAATGATTTTAAAATTTTATGGCATGGAAAACAAATATATGACTTGTAGCAATATTTCTTATGTAAATTTGGTTTAAAGTTTTTTTTCTTAAGCTCTTAAATTCGCGAATTTCTTCATTTTTTGAGGTTGTCGCAAAATTAACCGCCAAGTTGGTCTTTGATAAAAAACTTGCTTTTAGTGAATCAAAAGGGCGTCCCTGTGCAGATTGCACACCAAATTTTAAAGTAAGCTTTAGTTTTTTAGATATTTACAAATTTATTTTTATGGAAAAGTCCACTTTTTCAACATTTTTTTTAATAACTTGCGAACTATTTTAAAATGTTACTCTCACTTTATATTATTTTTAAGTACGGACCTTGGGTATTATAATTAGCATGTAACAAAATTTGTGTAACGCAAAAAAAAATATTGCGAATTTTTTGGAAAATTTCACTTTTTTTGCATTTTTGTTAATATCTTAGGAACCAGTAGTCGTCTGATTTTTAAAATCTTAACGGTCTGTTGTTGAAAACTCATTGGTCTTTTGTATAAATAAGTGATACTGAATAGGTAGTGCATAATTTTTGCAGAAAAAATTTTTTAACAAATGTTTTTTTTTAATTTTCTTTAAAGACCTTGCATACCCGACTTATCTGAAATTAAAGTCAACATGCTTTTAAAATAGTAAAAAAAAATTCAGTGTATGTTAAAAAGGATTATAATTCCCTAAATTGGAACATAAACAGTTCTTAACAAGTGTTCCCGTCGATCCTATAAGGAGCATAGGGCCTTAACAAATATGTTCCAGCGTGATTTATCTTGGGCAAGGAATTTTTTTTCGCCCCAAACTTTTATCTATAGCAGCAGCTTCGATGTCGATTTGTCGTCTCCATGTGTGCGCAGGTCGACCTGTTCTACGGTTACCCTGTGGATTCCAGTCTATGGCGTTTCTGGTGATGTCATTTGGGGGTCTTCGTAGGATGTGACCAATCCAGTTCCACTTTCGTTTTTTTATTTCTGTTGCGATTGGTATTTGATTGGTTTCGGTCCATAATATATTGTTGTTTATTATATTAGGCCAAAAGATACGCATTATTCTGCGGAGGCATTGGTTGACAAACACTTGCAGCTTTTGGGTGTCTCGTGGTGCTGCGTTCCATGTTTCGCAGCCGTAGAGTAGAATTGATTTCACATTTGATTCAAAGATTTTAAGTTTCACTCGCCGGGATA
Source organism: Pegoplata infirma (assembly GCA_963921195.1). NCBI lineage: Eukaryota > Metazoa > Arthropoda > Insecta > Diptera > Anthomyiidae > Pegoplata > Pegoplata infirma. Next base: position 111,932 of record CAWUER010000261.1, read on the forward strand.
ACGTTTGCGAGCTCCAAATGGATTTTAATCCACCAAAGGTTTGCCTGGCTTTAACTACTCGGTTTTCTATATCTTCTGACGAACCACCAGTTTTTGTTAAAATACTGCCCAAGTAGCAAAACGAGTGAACGTCTTCCAACTCGTGGTTTTTTATATGGAATTTATCCTGTCTAGATTCATTAACACGCAAAGTTTTAGTTTTTCCGATATTTATCTTCAGACCAGCTTCTTCAGTAATAACACAGTGCAACACCCAAAATCGGAATGGGATGAAACCAAAAGCAAATGAAAGTTGACATATTCCATAACAAACCCCTCAAGGCTTTTTTTCTAGTTCAGAGCTAGATTTTGTTTTACACGCATTTGAAGTTAGTGCACTTTTATTATAATTATAATAATAAATGCTTGAAAACAGTATCAGTGGCGAATGATTAATATTGTAATTGCCTTTTAATAACAATCATACGCAACGGTGTCCAGTGATTTATATTAATAATTGCCTTTAAATAACAATCATACGCAACGATGTACATTGGTTTATTTTAATAATTTGGCTATTCAGTAAATAGGTACTGGACCGATTGCAGCAAAATTCATACCAGTCATAGCTGAAGTAATATTGAGCTTAAGTTTGGAAACTGGACCCTACATGTTCAATAAGGGCACCACCAGGGGCCTTTAAAGTAGAACATGTTTAGTACACAAAAACTTTAATTGCTTTAAAATCACCAACTTTAAATGCGTGTAAACTAAAATCTAGCTCTGACCTAAAAAAAAGGCCTTGAGGGTTTTGTTATGGAAAACGTCAGCTTTCATTTGCTTTTGGTTTCATCCCATTCCGATTCCGAAAGTTCGATTTTGTATCACTGTGTAACCATTAGTTGTTGCAGTTTAGCCGACATATCATCAAAACAATGTGTCATTATACAAATATCGTCTGCGTAATCCAGATCACACAAGTTTCCATGGAGACCCCATCTTATACCTCTGCCCCCATGCATTGCCTTAGTCATAATGTTGTCAAGAACAATGTTGAAGAGTAGTGGCGACAAGACACAACCTTGTCGTACGCCAATACCGACCCTAATTTGATTGCTAAGTTTACCCTCATGCAGGATTCGGCAACTTGCTTGGTAATAAAGGCTTTTAATAAGGGCGATTAGCTTCATCGGAACACCTTTGACATCTAATGTGTCAAATGCTTTTTCAAAATCGATAAAGCATAAATATAATGAAGAGCGCCATTCGACCGACTGCTCTACTATAACCCTAAGGCTGTTAACGTGATCAATACAAGACTTATGTGGTCTAAAGAATTCCTGTTCATTTCTTAGTGCTGGTGTTACTACGTCCGAAATTCGTTTGGTAATGATATGAACTATTACTTTGTTAATCATGCTGAGCAGTGTAATTCCTCGCCAGTTGTTCCGATCTTTGAGGTCACCTTTCTTCGGTAATTTAACAATTAACCCTTCTTTTAGCTCGTGGGGTAATGTCTCAGTTACCCAGAACTCTGAGATAAGGGGTAGGATTATCTGAGCACTAATATGCGGGTCGGCTTTCAGAAGTTCTGGTGAGATACCATCTAAGCCTGGAGATTTGTTGCTCTTGAGTGATCTTATCGCGTTTACCACTTCAGATATATCTGGACATGATGCTGCAATGTTGGCGTTTTCACTGTGTGATATACAGCTACATGTTAATTGGGTGTTATCAGGGCGCGTTGCAAGCATGTTTGCGTAAAAATCTTCCCAGAGAACAAGTTGTTCGCTCACAGATGTAACAAGATCACCATTATCATTTTTTAGAGGTTTTACCGTAGTTGTGTAGCTGTGGGATAGTTTTTTAACAGCTCTATATAGATCGCTACTTCTATGGGTATCGGCTGCTACTTGAGCTTCTAATGCAACTTCGTTGGTCCAGTTTCGCTTGTCACGCCTTGCACTCTTTTTTACCAATCGATCTAAAGCATTATGCTGGGCTTTTAAATCGGCCTTGGCGCTTCGGGTTCTCGCACTATTTAAAACGGATTTAATGCTCTTTCTAGATTCGATTAGGCCCCACGTTTCATCAGATATCCATTCTTTGCGAGTGCGTTCAGTATAGCCAATTACGCTAACTGCGGGCTTCATAAAAATATCTTTAATTGTGTTCCATTGACTTCGTTGGTTTTCGTGTATGGTGTTTAACGATGATGTTAGAGCTTCAGTGTACTGTGTAGCAATCACATTATTTTTCATTCTACGAACATCGATCCGTCGCACAGTGGGGAAAATGGACTTTTTTTGTCCGATTTTGCCTACAGGTCGCAATTCTTAACCGATTTTAGTTTTTCTTCTTTTGGAATTTAGCTAATAAAATTCCTCATTGGGGTATCATGGTGGATTTCTAAAAATCTTTTTTGTTTTATTTTAATATTTTTTTAAAGTTCAGAAAATTGTATTTTTTTTAGAATTTTTGCTCTAAAAAATGTAATAGGCAGGGGACGAATAAGCCGTGTGGACAAAATTAAGGGTATTTGAATCCCTTATAAATGACATTAATAGCATTTGTTAATTTATTATTATTTTGCTTTTTATAAACATATGAAAAATTAAAAATGTTCAATTTTAAGTACCTATATCATTTTAAATAATGTACCAATTTCAATGAAAATATTTTTAGATTAAAGCTTATCATTTGCTTAACCATTATTGGTAAATAAATTATTTTTGCAAAATTGTTTAACTCTTTTTTTTTTTGAATTAACAATGTAACAACTTTTTTTTAAAAAAACAGACTAAAAAAAAATTTTAAAATTCCAAAAATCATGAGGTAAAATTTAAGCAAATAATAAAATATTTTTTTAAAAAAATTTTGTGTACCAATTATGACTAAGCAAAACATGAGTATTAATCTAAAAAAGATTTCATTGAAATTAGTACATTATTTTTAAAGATATAGGCTTTTAAAAGTGAAAATTCTTGAATTTTTGTCTGGTTATAAAAACCAAAATAATAATATTTTTTCAAATACTAACAAAGTCATTGATAAGGGGTTCCAATACCTTTAATTTAGTCTATAAAGCATATTCATCCCATGCCTAATACATTTTTTATTGCAAAAATACTGAAAAAATGAAAATTTTCTGAAATTTAGAAAAATATAAAAAGTAATCGGAAATTTTTTTCAAAAATCCACCATGACAGATCGATGCGGAATTTTATTAGCTAAAATACAAAAAAAAGAAAAACCAAAAAGAAAAACCAAAAATTAAGAATTGCGACCAGTAGGCAAAATTGGACAAAAAAAGTCCATTTTTCCCCACTGTGCGTCGTTGGATTTGTTTTGATTTATAGCTGCAAGCTTAATACGCATAGTCACAACAAGAAGGTGATGGTCACTTGCCAAGTCGGCTCCTCTGCGGTTACGCACATCCAACAAAGAGCCGCGCCATTTACGTAATATTGTTATGTGGTCAATTTGATTTTCGGTAACTGCATCAGGCGACTGCCAAGTTACCTTATGTATTCGCTTGTGAGGAAACAGGGAGCCCCTTACTACCAGGTTATTAGCAGCGCACATTCCAAGAAACAATTCACCATTATAAGATTTTCGCCCTAGTGCGTGAGTGCCCATTATACCCTCAAGATTTGTGTTATCAGCACCAATTTGAGCATTAAAATCTCCCATCACCACCAAAATGTCACCACGAGTTGTTGTTGAAATCGCCTTATCTAGGGTTTTATAAAATTCGTCTTTAATGCCAAGAATTCATAACAAAATATAAAAAAAAAGATTAAAAAAAAGAAATGCAATTATTTCAAAAACTATGGCTAATTTTTAAATTGCAGTTTTAGAATCAGGAGAAGCAAAATAAGATTAATCAGAAAATAAATCCACTTATTGAAAAACAAAGCATATGTTTTTTAATAATTATTAATTAATAATTATTAAAGATGATGAAATTTGTCGTCAATTTTGATGACAGCAAGTGATGAAACCATTTCATCAATATAATGAAGATTTTTTTTTTTTAGTGTATACCTAAAAAGAAAAGTTTTAATTTTGCAAAATTAATTTAATTTAACACTTATTTTTGGAAAATCACAACTATTATACTATTACTATGTTAATTAACATTTTTTTTGTAAATTTACAACTTTTACAAGTTTTTTTTTTTTTTTTTTTGATTGTATGTATTTTTTTTCAACGAACGCTTTTTAATTCATTTTAAATGAATTGGTAAAATGTTTATAAAAACTTTTTTACAACTAAAAGTCCACATAGAAAATTTAATTTATATAATGTTCTTCCTTTAAAAAAAAAAACTTTTACACATATTAAACGGGAAAAAGTAAGATAACATGTCCTTTATATGTACTTAGATGTGAAAATCTTATTTAATTGCTTTTTAATTATATTACCAAAGTAGTACTTGGACGAAATGACAACTAGTGATTGCTTTTAATAATGGAGTAGAAAAGTAGCGATAGCGATAAGTAAAGTAACATTCGAAAATTTAATCAAATACACAAATAAAGAAAATAAATCTAAAACTGATGAAGGATATTGATAAATTTGTAAAAGGAAATACCTGTTTTATTTTAATTTACTCCTTCTCAAAATATGAAAGTTAATACCCAGACAGAAAAATACAATAATTATAGCGTTTTAAAAATACTTTAATGGCTTAAAAACGCTTTAAACGTTTTTTTTTAATTTATTGATTTTTTGATAATTTGATTAACTGTTTGTAGTTTATTTTAAAAATATTACGTTAAGTCGTTTTTAAAAGAAAAAACATTTGTTTAATGTTCAGTTTTTAATAATGACTACTTCTGTCATTTGTTTCAAAAGTAACACACTAAAAAATAACGACTTTCATAAGCATTTAATTTTTAAAGTCATTTATTTTTGTTCTGTAAGTAAAAACTACTGATTATTTTTTAAATTTTTGCTGATTTGTGTAAGTATTTTTTTTTTAAATTGTAAGTATTTTTTAATGAGATGTCATTAATTTTTACCTACACAAATAGGTTATTTTTTTGTGGAGAAAAAAGTTCAAAAAATTATTAATAGAAATATAAAAACATGTTTGTATCAAGTAACTTTGGCACGATGGGTAGAGTGTCTGGCCAGAATGTAGTTGATTGCGGGATCGATTCCCCAAAATTTTATTAAAAAAATTTTAAAAAATATTTCAATAGAAACTTGTAAAAAATAACCTACGAAATCATTAGTTTTTAATGTTTTCGTAGGTTATTTTTTTGAATTTGTTGGTAAAAATAACAGAACTTCCATTAATTTTTAATGTTTTCGTTGGATATTTTTTTTTTTTGAATTTGTTGGTAAAAAACAATGAAAAAACTTAATTTTTTAATGATTAATGTCATTTATTTTAGAATATTTTGTCAACAGTAAAAAATTAATGCTGATGTCTGTTAAAACAAATGAATAATTACTGGGATGGTTTTCAATTGTTTATTTACTGGTTTTAAATGTGTTTTTTATTTGTTTTTGCCTACAAAATATTTTGAGTGTTGATTAGGGGTATACGTTTTTTACATTTTTTGCAAATATCAAAATTGGCATAGCACAGTCACATAGGCCATGAAAAACTATGAAGAAATGTGTTTTCACTTTTTCGCGGATGTTAAAAAAGTACACGCACCAAACGCGATGAAGTTTTAAATTAATATTTTTGTATTTTTTTTTTAATCGCAAAATGTTGGTATTTTAACTATGATTCCGCTTTAGTCGAGTCCGAAACTAAAACTAAGGTAGGCGGGGAAGGTACCTAGTGGGTACTTTCCACCTCCCCAACAACATTGTAACATTCATTTTAATACCGAATTACCAAACTGAGCTTTACCCAATATGTGCCTTTATTTGTGGAAAATGGTTTGACATATGGTTCTCAGACCACCGATGGAAAGGGAAGATGACTTTAAATCTCTGGAGCAGTCCCTAACTAGATTTAAAAACGCTCAGAAATGCTTCTTAAGACATTGGGAAAAAGAATATTCAATAATTCCAAGTAATATTTGCGTGGAACGTGCCATTAAGGTGGTCCAGGATATTTATCCTTTATGTAAATCAGCACAAACTTTAAATTTAAAGTTTATTTCCTTCAATAAGGAGACATTAGTATTTTTTTTAAATATTTTTACTTGTTACTTGTTGTTAAATAAAAAATACGTAAATATTGTATTAATAAAAAAAATTCTTAAGGACTTTTAGAAAATGCATTTGGTGCGTGTGGTTTTTTTTGCAAAATGATCGTAGAAAGCGATTTTGTTTAATAAAATAATATTGTCTATCACGTGGTGCTATGCCAAAAATTTGGTTATAGCCCTAGTGTTGATATAATTTTTTGGACAATAGGATTAAAAATAATGTGATTTTATAATAAAATTGTTTAATGTTTACAAGTACATCGCTGGTTTGTTTTTTTTTTTAATAAAGAGGATGTGAACTTCATTTACCTAAACGAAATGACACAATTATTGTATCTTGAGTTTTGAGATGAAAAAACAATTCGTTTTCAGAGCGTTTTTAAAATTGTTTTTTTTTTACATTATAAATTTCTGCCTGGGTATTTATGGTAGCATATGTTTTAGCTGTCTACATGTGACACATGCACGTACTCAGGAATTTATTGTGGGGGCCCAAAAAATTTTTTTTTTAATTTCTGTTTTTCGCCTCAATGTTTTTGAGGCTACTTTTTTTACATTTTTTGAAAACAAAATATTTATTTTAAATTTAAGATAAAAAATTTGTCGAATTAGTTTTTAAAAAAAGAATTTAAAAATTCTTACGCATGTACCAGAGGAACACCTTTTGAATTGTCCATATACTTTTTCAATGTTTTTGGATTATAAATCATGTTTATGCAAAAAATTTCTAAGAACATTTTTGGAATAGAAAATTCTCCTATTTTATGACACAAACGTCGCTGCGCCTAAAAATGGAGTCATGTGTTAAAATTTTATTTTTGAAGAGGCCCAAGAAACAGCCAAATTTGGTTGTTTCGCGGAACTTTTATGAACATAACTTCACATAAACATTAAACCAATATTATAAATTTCATGTTGTTTAAAAGTTGACTTCTAAAAAGTACTGCGAAGGGACCAAAAAGGTTGTTTCTTGGGCCTCATTGAAAAAATTTGAAAAACACATGACGCAGCTACGATAATAAAATCAAAGATTTCGAGACATTTTTTAGACCGAAAAACTCCTTAAATTGCGGAACATTTTTTTATCAGTTTTTGAACAAAAAAATTTTTAAATTTTAAGACATTTTAAGTTTAGAAAGATTTTTCCTATACTCCCGATTAAAAATATTATTCAGATACAAAATTCTTAAATTTTGAGACATTTTTGTACAGAAAAACTCTATAACTCCGAGAAATTTTTCGTGTAGAAAAACTCTCAGACTATAAGGCATTTTTCGTATAGAAAATTCTTAAACTCTTAACCATTTTTTGCATAGAAAAACTCAGATTTTTCTGATTCTGAGTCATTTTGCGTAAAAAAAATACTCGGTTTATAAGATATTTTATGTGTACACAAATTCTTTGATTCTAAAGCATTTTTCATATAGAAAAAATCTGAAGAAATATTGTAATCTTAAAAGATCTACAATCTATTAATTGACTGAATAAATAAACACATTCTGAGATATTTTTGTAAAGAAAAGATCTTAAATTCACAATATTTTTTGTTGAAAAAAATGTCAAGTTTTATGATTAGTTTTTTGTGTACAAATGTTCCGGATTCAGAGCAAATTTTTCGGTTTTAAAATTGTCAAATTTGGTTAAACTTGGAATTTCAAAAGTATATTGTAATTAGTGTAGACGACAGACATAATTTGCAATGCATATGGGTGAAATCAAAAAATGTCAGTGTTTCTTAGCCAAAATTGTACAAAAATGACTGCGAATTTTGTACTCTTGCCCAAAACATTAAATCATGATAATGTTTTGCGGAAGATTTGGGTATACTTGTCAAAGCAACGTTTTTTTAGAAAAAATAATGTTATATTACTTTGCTATTCCATGCAAAACGAATTGAAATATCAGTCGAGGACCCCATTAAAAAGCCAAAAGAGCTGTACATTTCGTAAGTGAGTGCAAAAATAAGTGCAAAAAATTGTTTTTACATTTTGGAGAGTATAAAAGATTTGGCACCAAAGAATATACCACTCTCACTTGTTTTATGTACATCTGATAAACAAATGGAAAATTATTATGCGAAAAGCTGAGACTTGGTGAAAAAGTAGTTTTGCTAAAATAATTATTTTTTTTTCATTAACAACAAAATTATTTAAAAAAAAAAAATTTTATGAACCCAAAATTTTTGTTGAAAAAAAATTTTGATAAAAAAAAGATTTTGATGAATTTTTTTGATGAAAAGAAAAATTTTTTGATGTAAAAAAAAAAATGATGAAAAAATATGAAAAAAAAATTGTGAGAAAAAAATTGATAATACAAAATTTGATGAAAAAAAAATTGATGAAAAAATTATGATAAAAAAAAATTTATGAAAAAAAAAATTTGATGAAATAAAAAAAATTTATGAAAAAAAAAAAATTAATGAAAAACAAGTGAGAGTGTTACATTCGGCTGTGCCGAATCTTTTATACCCTCCAAAATGTAAAAAAAAACAATATAAAAAAAATCCAGGGGCGTCTTTTTTTTTGGGGGGGAGGGGGGTTGGTGGGAGACGTTAGGGGGCACCTTCCCCATGTGATTTTGAACTTCTTCTGAAATAAGAATGTTGCATTTGCTTATCAAAAGTACAAAAAAACCTGCAAAAAATGCGATTTTTCTTGGGTTGGTTTAGTTCTCTAAGGGGGAACTTTTTTCCCCTTGGTCCGATTTGGGCCATTTCCGAACTTAACCTGCCTAGGAATATAAGACATATTCGTGCCAAACTTCGGAAGTCTAGCTCTTTTATTTTGGACTGTATCGTGTCTTCTACAGACGGACAGACGGACAGACGGACGGACATCGCTAGAATGTCTTAGAATCGATCACTGATCAATAATATATATACTTTATGGGGTCCTAGATTGATATTTCGATGCGTTACACACGGAATGACAAAGTGAGTATACCCCCATACTGTGGTTGGAGGGTATAAAAAAATTGATGAAAAAAAAAATTGTTGAAAAAACCAAAAAAATTTATGAAATAAAAATTTTGGTAAAAAAAAATTAAATGAAAAAAAAATTAATGAAAAAAAATTGACAAAAAAAAAAAAAAATTATGAAAAAAAAATCTATGGAAGAAAAAAATTTGATAAAAAAAAAAAAAAAAAATTGATGAAAAAAAAAATTTTGATTAAAAAAAAAAAAAATTGATGAAAAAAAAAAGTTTTTTTGTTGAAGAATAATTATGATCCTTTTTATTCACCAGCTGGTGAAAAACGGTTTTATTCACCACGAGGTGAATTATTATCCAAGTTACAAACCCAAGTCATTAAAATTTTGGTTTTAAGAAAATGAAAATAGTAATTCTTGTTTTCTTTTTCGTTAATTGTTAATATAGTCAAACTAAGGTAGCGCCCTGCAACTTTTTTAAAATTAGACACGAGCCTAAAAACATTATCATGTTAAAAAAAAAAGTCGACGGAGTTTACAGAGACAGAGTTTACATTTCGTCACTTTTTGCTCTTTTTTAAAAAACTTTTTTTCGGAAATTGGTTTACGAAAAAAATCATTAGATGTCAACTAATTACGTCAAAATATGACGATAATTTGAATACACACTAACATAAGTTACAAAAAGTCTTAAAACAATAAAATTTTTTTATCATAAAAAGAGACTTACAAGGGAAGTCTCCCTAGTGTCACCGGCGGATCTTTATGGAATTGGTTTTATTTTGTAGAGCACAAAAAATAAAGGGACATGTATTTTTTTTTTGTGGCCCAAATTCATATTTAGGGGGTAAAAAGTAGGGAAGACAAGGCCATTTTTCATTTTTTTTTCGTTTATCTCCTAAATTATGCACAGAAACCTAGTCATGTTACATACCAAATGAAAGGTCTTTGGAAAACCTATCTACGTGTGCTAAGAACGTGTCCAAACATGCACAACTTTTTGTCATATTGAGTAAAATACCAAAATTTTAGGACATTTTTGTTAATAAGTCGAAAAATATTTACTTCTTTGGCCCATTGTTAGCACCACGAGATAGGTATTTTTAATACCTTTAATCTGATACCACACATGCCTATATTAATTTTGTTTAAATAGGCGTAAATTGTAAAAAACTGAAAAAGGTCAATTTCTCCCCATACAAATCGACCCCCTAAAAATGAGTTTGGGCCGCTAAAAAAAAATACATGTCGAATTAATTTTCGTTCTTAACAACATATCCAAATTTCATGATGATCGGAGGGTGACACCAGGGAGACTTTCCTTGTTAGCCAGTGTGCATGGGATAGATGAACGAAATTTATATCTTATGATTGGTGTTTATTTGTATATTATTCCTCTTTTTATTTTTCTTTGAAAAGTTTGAATAATATGAAGACACATGTAAATAAATGACATGCAGTCATGTTGACAACTTTATGAAATACTATGATTTACTTACTAACACCATCTATTACACTGTGCAACAATTTGAAGGTTATGGTCTGGGGGGTGGACCAAACCAAGACAGAATGATAGTATTTGGTTAGTATAGTAAAACCCCAATGGGGTTTGGCGCTGTGTGGGTACAGTCAATTTTTATGGCCCACTGAAATTTTTATTTTTTTCCCAAAGGGGTTTGAGAAAATTCGAGAAAAATTAAGTTTATATTAATTTGAGCCTTAAATTGAACTCAGATTTCTTCAGTAGAATTTGATGGGGATTATTTTTCTAGAATATATTAACCCTCTATCTGCCCTGTTTTTGGGTCATTTTAGTCCTTTTTTCAAGAAATGACTCAAAAGTCCCATAAGATATGCGTTTAAAGGGTTAAAATATTCTACGAATATTTTTTTCATCAAATTTCATTTGGGGTCTTCACTGGCGGAAAGTTCGACCGGTCTGCAGAAAATGCCTAAAAATTTAAAATTGTAAAGTCTAATTCATTTTTCATATTTATGGCAGAAACTGTTTACGATTGTGAGCAACAAATATAGGATATTAGTCTGGGGGGTGGACCCTTCCAGCTGAGGATGATAGTATTTGGTTAGTATAGTAAAAGCCCTAAAGGGTTTGGCACTGTGTGGGTACAGTCGATTTTTATGGCCCACTGAAATTTTTATTTTTTGCCCAAAGGTGTTTGAAAAAGTCGAGAAAAATAAAGTATATATTAATCTGAGCCTAAAATTGAGCTCAGATATGTTCAGTAGAATTTGATGGAGATTATTTTTCCAGAATATATTAACCCTCTATCTGCCTTGCTTTTGGGTAATTTTAGTCCTTATTTTAAGGAATTTTAGTCCTTATTTTAAGGAACTTAAAAGTCTACTAATTGTAAGATACGATTTTAAAGGGTTTAAATGTTCTAGGATTAATTTTTGCATCAAATTTCACTAGGGGTGTTCACAGGCGGAAGGTTAAACCGGTCTGTAGAAAATGCCGAAAAATTTAAAATTGTAATGTCTTATTAATTTTTGATATATATGCCGGAAACTTTTTACGATTGTATGCAATAAATATAGGCTAATGGTCTGGGGCGTGGACCCTTCCAGCACAGGATGACAGTTTTTGGTTTGTGCAGTAAAATCCCAAAATTGCTTGGCGCTGGGTGGGTACAATAGGTTTTTATGGCCCACTGATTTGTTGTTTTATTTGTCCAAAGAGATTTAAACAACGAAAAAATAGTGTTTATGTTACTCTGAGCCTAAAATTTAACTCATATGTCTTCAGTAGAGTTTAATGGGTACAATTTTTCTAGAATACATTTAGCTTCTATCTCCACTTTTTGGGTCATAATAGTCCTTTTGTAAAGAAATGACAAAAAATTCTTCTTAGATTTGCTTTAAAAGGGTTTTACGAATGTTTTTTTATCCAATTTCAATAGGGATCTTTAAAGACAGAAAGATTTGCCAGCTTATCAGAAATACCAAAAAGTGGACCTAAGTTTTATTAGTTTTTTAAATCTAAGCCAACCAAAGGGCTTGGCGCTGTGTGTTGTAAAACCCTTTTAAATCAAATCTAAGGAGAATTTTTTTGTCATTTCTTAACAAAAGGACTAAAATGACCCCAAAAGTGGAGATCGAGGGTTAAATAATTGAAGAAAAATTATACCCAATTAATTCTACTGAACACACCTGAGTTCAATTTTAGGCTCAGAGTAACATAAGCATTAGTTTTTTCGTTTGTATAAACCTCTTTGGACAAATAAAACAAAAAATCAGTGGGCCATAAAAACCTACTGTACCCATCCAGCGCCAAGCCCTTTGGGGATTTTACTGCACTAACCAAATACTGTCATCCTGTGCTGGAAGGGTCCACCCCCCAGACCATTATCATATATTTGTTGCACACAATCGTAAACAGTTTCCAGCATATATATCAAAAATTAATAAGACTTTGCAATTTTTAATTTTTAAACATTTTCTACAGATCTGTTTATCTTTCAGCCTGTGAAGACCCCTAGTGAAATTTGATGCAAAAAATATTCCTAGAATATTTTAACCCTTTAAACGCATATCTTAGTAGACTTTTAAGTCATTTCTTAAAATATGGACTAAAATGACCCAAAAACAAGGCAGATAGAGGGTTAATATATTCTAGAAAAATAATCCCCATAAAATTCTACTGAAGACATCTGAGTCCAGTTTTAGGCTCAGATTAATATAAACTTTAACTTTCTCGAATTTTCTCAAACCCCTTTGAGAAAAAAATAAAAATTTCAGTGGGCCATAAAAATTGACTGTACCCACACAGCGCCAAAACCTTTGGGGGTTTTACTATACTAACCAAATACTATCATTTTGTCTTGGTTTGGTTCACCCCCCAATTTCACTGTTGCACAGTGTTATTTATTGAATTTGAATGTTGTAAATGTTGGAAACAAATACAGTACAACACCGGTTTGTTGTACGAAATTGTATAAAAACAAGTGAGAAAGTTTAGTTTGGCTGTGGCCAATCTTTAGTGCCAAAAAACACAAAAAGTGAAATAAATAAAAATATTTCGCTGTGTTAGTAAGAGTCGACTTTTAATTTATTTTATTTTCCATAAAGAAAAATAAAATAAAAATAAACTTTAAAAACATTAAAAAAAAAATGATTTTAAAATGTTTTTTCTTATTTTGGTTGCACTCTTTATATTGTTATCAATACATTAGGGTGGCACCAATTACGACTTTTTTCGAATTTCGTCGATCGCCGGGCAAATTATGGTTCGTTTTGGTCAAAAACTATATGTTTAAATTTTTAGCCAAATCGGACAAAATTAACCCGTGCCTTTGGGGGGTTAAAGTTTTGCCAAAAAAAAAAAAAAATGTTTCCTATACAAACCAAAATTTTTTTTTTTCGGTTTTTTTAATTTTTTTTGTTTGTTTTTTATTTTCCTGATTTGCTTATTAACGCTTAAAAATTTCATTTTGGTGGGATAAACCCTTCTCTTCAAAATTGGGTTCGAAAAAAATTTAGAGCCGTTGTGGTCCTACTCTAAAATTTTAAAATTTTTTTTTTTAGTTTTGACTTGAATGAATTTTAGCTGAGATGTTGATTTTAATTATACATATCCACAAAAAAAATTATTCCTATCCGTGACATTTATATCTTGTTCTGAAATGTATTAACAAAAAATAATGGAAAAAATGCGTTTTTTACCCTTTTTTTCAAATTTTATGTTTTATCACAAAAAAAAATATTTTTGTCGGTTGCTTGGCAAAATATCGTTCATTTTGGTCTTAAAACTCTCTTTTTTAGATTTTTAGGCCATAACGAACCATAATTTGACCGGCGATTGACGAAATTTGTATAATGTCATTAATTGTGCCACCCTAATATACATTTCACCTTTAATGAAAGTTATTGAAAGGTTTTTTGGTCATTCCCTTGACATTTACAACAAGTCTTTTTAATAAATAGTCTAGACTAATGAATGAATATTTTGGGTGTTTATCTTTCTACAAAGTGTTGACCTTTTTTGGAAAAGTTCCAATTATTTTTTTTTTGATAATAATTGACAGTGATTGAATTTATTTTATAATTGAATTTTGGATAACTTTGGATAAAAGTCAAGGATTATAACCAGACTTTAGATATTGAATATAAGAGCATTTTAGTTGTTATTTCTTAATAAATGGCTAACATTTTATATTATAAACTAACTAAATTATGTATTTAATAAATTGGCCATTTAAGATTATTATCATATATAAATATTTTCTAAGTTTGTTAATTTATTTTTGCTCGTAAATTTTCAGTAAATATTTTCGTAAAATTAACACAAGACTGTTTTGTCTGTTTATTTGTTTGTATTTATAAGTAAATACAAGTGTTTGTTAAATATTTTCGTGTTTTTATATAATTTTGAAAACAAAAAAAAAAAAAAAAAATTAACATAAAACAAGAGTATGTACAGTCGACAGTTAAAACCGACCAATTAATACCATACACTATAGCAATACCACTATAACACGAGATAGCTTCAAAATTTATAATAGAAAACTTCTAACAATAAGAAAGTTCTCAATTATTTTAAAATTTTCTTTAGAAAATTTTGCGTTATCGGTACATTGATAATTTTTAAAATTTTTACAGATAATTTTGGTTTATCAATACATTGACAACTTATTAATTTTTTAAAAATTTTTTACAGAAAAAATTTTTTTCTTAGTTTTTATGTTTTTAAGAATATTTAAATTGTTTTTTTTTTTTTTTAATTTTAATTTCTCGAAAACATCATAACTACATATGAGGCATTCCATACCAAATGTCCAGCGAAAAAAAACATGTATACCGTAAACTTCTGAATAGGTTGTATGGATAGCCCTATATGGAACTTAGAAAATTGCGTTTTTGGTTTTTAAATTTTTTTAAAACTGGGCTTAGGAGGCGTTGTCAAATATTAGAAAAATGGTCAAATTTGTGGCGAGTTGACTAGATTAAATATTTATCACATTAAAACGGAATGCACCACAATCTCAAAAATGTACATTCTTATATAGTTCTGTATGGGCTATCGATTAACAATTTTTTTTTTGGAAAATTTTCAGAAACCGTTCTGAAATTTTCCATTTTTTAAAAAAGTCAATTTATCAAAAATCTAGCCACTTATTTTTTTTGTTTTATTTTTTTTTTAAGTTTAGATGTTTGTCTATCCACACAAAAAAAATTCAGACACGCGTTTTTGTTTTTTTTTTTTGAGAAAATTTCATTTGAATTTTAAATTTCATAACAATTTAGTAATTTTCTTGTATTTTCTTGTTTCAACAGAGCGTATGTGTAATATTTATGCAATTAATAATACTCATTCGCAACGTTAAAACAAGAAAATACAAGCAAATTACTAAATTGTTATGAAATTTGAAATTCAAATGCGATTTTCTCGAAAAAAAAAACGAAAAACGCGCGTCCGAATTTTTTTGTGTGTGTGTAGACAAACATCTAAACTTTAAAAAAAAATTAAAAAAAAAGTGGCCGGATTTTTGATAAATTGACTTTTTCAAAAAATGAAAAATTTCAGAACGGGTTCTGAAAATTTTCCAAAAAAAAAAATAATCGATAGCGCATACATAACTATATAAGAATGTAAGATTTTGAGATTGTGGTGCATTCCGTTTTAATGTGATAAATATTTAATCAAAGCAACTCGCAACAAATTAGACCAGCGGTTACCAACCTTTTTGGCTCGCGTACCCCTAATTTAAAATTTTATAAGCCGCGTACCCCCTAACGAGTTTTTTGTTTTCGTTACAAAATACTTCACATATAAATATTAGAGTTAATTTTAAAATATTTTATCTGCGGTATTATAATTTTTTTGAAGGATTGAGGGAGATCAAAACAATGGTGGTATTTTTTTGAAAAAATGTTCGCTCCTTGGTCTAATGCATCTGAAAACTCGGATTTTGAGCTGATTTTTCTGCAGAACAAAATCGGATGAAAATATTGTAAATCTGATTCCACCAGTCAATTCTTCATCAAAAATTAAAACAACGGAGTTTTTTGAACTCTTAAAAAAAAAAAAAATTTTTAATGTTTTTTTTATACGAGGGCAGATCAATAATTCCGTGACTTTTTGAATGAAACACCCCCAATAACAATGAAAGGGCATTTTGAGCTAAACAAAATGATACCAAAATTTCCACTCTATTACAACCCGTCTCAAAAATGCCCAAAAACATGTTTTTTGAGAACTTTGACATAAATTTGCTCAAAAACCTGACATCATAGAAAAATTTGGGAACCATATTCGGAATCAGCATCGAAAGGTTAATCGAAAACAAGTGGTCAGATCTCAAAATATCATCAAAAAATCGAAAAAAATTTTTCTAAATTGCACAAAAATACGTTTTTTGTGAACTTTGACCTCAACTTTCTTGAAAACCTGACGTTATGGAAAACTTTGGAAGCCAGATGCGGAGCCAGCATTGAAAGGTTAATCTAAAACGAATGTCCAAATTACTAAAAATTTGGCGTACCCCCGCGGACAGTTTCGCGTACCCCCTAGTGGTACGCGTACCATAGGTTGGTAACCGCTGAATTAGACCATTTTCCCAATATTTGACCACGCCTCCTTAGCCCAGTTTTTGAAAATTAGAAAAGCCAAAAACGCAATTTTCTTAGTCCAAACAACCTATTCAGAAATTTACGGGACATATGTTTTTCTGTAGCAGGACATTTGGTGTGGAATGCTTCATATTTCTGTTAAATTAGAAAATATTCGGCTAATTTTTTATATTTTGACAATAATTTAAAACGACTTAATGTAACAGAAATCGAAAAAAAACTAGCATTTAAAAAATTTTTCTTTAAAAAAATGCTAACAATAAATTTTTGTAAATATTAAAAATAATGTGCTGAAACAAAATCAGTAAAATTACAGAAAAATTAATGTTATTTTCATAAACTGAATGATAGAGAATTTACTTATAATAACTATATCTGCTAATACAAACTAATATTTGTTTTACAAATTTTTCTAAAAAGTTTTTCTTTTTGTGTGTGCAAACATCATCACAAACTCATAATACACAATTATTGTGTAGGGTAAAAGAATAAACGTGAAAAAAACATGAAAAAGCAAATTTGTGCGATTTCCGTAAAACGTTTCTGCCGTATTAGTCTTTTTTTATATACAGTTTATGTTGGTTTTTTTATATTTTATAAGTTAGTAAATACTAACAAAAACTCAAAGCTATCACGATAAATAACACCCTCACACTTACATACATTCTTATATCCGCCAACAGAGTATTACATACCCACAAACACACACAAGCACACGCACACACAGAATAACATCAGGGAAATTCAAAAACAACTGAAATTAAGTTATAATCATAAAAAGCGTAACCACGTGAAATCTTAAAAAGCCACTTAAGTTAAATGGAGTGTGTGTTTATGTCAAAAAACAATTTGTAATAAAGAAATTATAAGGATTTGTTTTTTTTTTTTTTTTTTTTTGTGGAATATGAATGAAACAATTGTAAAAGTAAATTTTTCAAATATGACAAGTGACTTAAAGTGAAAAAAAAAAAAATTTTAAGATAAAAATTATGTAGAAATATGTTTGGTTTAAAGAACAGAAATGTAGAATAACGAAATCGTACCAAATTTTTTAATTCCAAAAATAAAAATGGGTCTTAAAAAAATTATGTTTCAAATTTTTTTAAACCCTGCAAAATGCTATCACAAATTTCAGTATTTGGTATTAAATATCAAAATTCTTAAAAAAAGTCGAAAAATATTTCAGAATCAGGATCTCCGAGCTTTTCTATAGAGAAAATGCCTGAGAATATGAGAATTTTTCTATACGAGAAATGTATAAGAATTGGGGACTTTTTCTATAGGAAAAATATGAGAGAATCTGATACCTTTTCTATGGGAAAAATGTCTCAAAATTAGAGACTTTTTTAACAGCAAAAATGTCTCAGAATCTGAGACTTTTTCTAAAGGAAAAATATCTCAGAATATGAGACTTTTTCTATAGGAAAAATGTCTTAGAATCTGAGACTTTTTCTATATGAAAAATTTTTCAAAACCTGAGACTTTTTCTATAAAAAAATGTCTCAGAATCTGACAATTTTTTTATAGGAAAAATGTCTCAGAGTCTGAGACTTTTTCTATAGAAAAAATGTCTCAGAATCTGAGACTTTTTCTAAAGAAAAAATGTCTCAGAATCTGAGACTTTTTCTATAGAAAAAATGTCTCAGAATCTGAGACTTTTTCTATAAAAAAAATGTCTCAGAATCTGAGACTTTTTCTATAGAAAAAATGTCTCAGAATCTGAGACTTTTTCTATAGGAAAAATGTCTCAGAATCTGATCTTTTTCTATAGGAAAAATGTCTCAGAATCTGATACTTTTTCTATAGGAAAAATGTCTCAGAATCTGATACTTTTTCTATAGGAAAAATGTCTCAGAATCTGAGACTTTTTCTATAGGAAAAATGTCTCAGAAACTGAGACTTTTTCTATAGGAAAAATGTCTCAGAATCTGAGACTTTTTCTATAGGAAAAATGTCTCAGAATCTGAGACTTTTTCTATAGGAAAAATGTCTCAGAATCTGAGACTTTTTCTATAGGAAAAATGTCTCAGAATCTGAGACTTTTTCTATAGGAAAAATGTCACAGAAACTGAGACTTTTTCTATAGGAAAAATGTCTCAGAATCTGAGACTTTTTCTATAGGAAAAATGTCTCAGAATCGGAGACTTTTCCGATTGAGCTGAAACAACACGAAACAGACCTAGGGCAAATATACATGCCGAAATTTACTCTTTTGCTCATAACCAAGGAGAGGACTTTCATGCAAATGCATGTTTTTTCCCTTTGGTCATAGAACAGCATAAACAAGATATCTTTGCGAATCAAAGAATTTACTTTAAAATGGCATCGATTCGTTAGTGCATATTTTTGCATATTTTGCTTAAAATGCATATTTTTGCATATTTTGCTATTATTTCGTTATAAATGCATATTTTTAGGTCATATTTTGTATAAATTTTAGTTTTTTAGCTTTTTTTTAGTATTTTTTAGCTATTTTTAAGATTTTTTTTGATAATTTTTTTTTGCATTAAAGCAATTATTAAATTTTTTTAGATAATTTTTATTTTTTTTAATAACATTTATACACACTGTATATATGCATATCTAAGCTTAAAATGCCAGACTGAATTTAAATTTTATGTTTTTTTTTTAATAAAAGTAAAAAAACAAGTGGATATTTATGATTTTTAGTGCATATTTTAAGATTTTTAGTGCATATTTCAACACTTTTTAGTGCATATTTTAGGCGCCTAAAACATAGTTTTTTAGTGCATGAAGGTCCTGTCCCTGCTCATAACATTTGAACCGCTAGACCGATTTGGCTAGATTGCAATACCAACCTGACCAGGTAAATGCCGAACATATATACCCAACTTCAGTAGCCTCTGTAAAGTTTTTCAAAAGTTAGCGTGTTTCTACGGTCGGACAGACAGACGGACGGACATCGCTACACCCAAAAAAAATAAACGTGGGTGTTCAATACTAAAAATTTAACTAAAATACTTAAAGATACTAAAATTAGTAACTTATTAGTAGATTTTGGTACAAAATAACTTACTAAACCTTTTACTGTAGAATTATTTTGAGGGTAGATCGACTTAAAATCGATCGAGGATCATGAATATATATGAGGCATTCCACACCAAATGTCCCGCTACAGAAAAACATATGTCCCGTAAATTTCTGGATAGTTTTTTTGGATAGCCCTATATGGAACTAAGAAAATTGCATTTTTGGTTTTTCTAATTTTCAAAAACTGGGCTAGGAGGCGTGGTCAAATATTGGAAAAATGGAAAAATTTGTGGCGAGTTGCCTTGATTAAATATTTATCACATTTAATCGAAATGCACCACAATCTCAAAAATTTACATTCTTATACAGTTTTGTATGGGCTATCGATTAAATTTTTTTTTTTGGAAAATTTTCAGAACCCGATCTGAAATTTTTCATTTTTTTTAAAAGTCAATGTATCAAAAATCCGGCCACTTTATTTATTTTTTTCAATGTTGCAATCGATACCTTTTCAATACCGTTATCCGTTTCAAAACCCTTTAAATTGAGTATCGGTACCAATACCGAAACCCAGTTTTGGTATCGGATACCGGTATCCAAAAACCTTTTCCTTCGGTACCGGTACGTACCGGTATTGAAACGGTTTTTCTTAAAAAAACATGTTAAAAAAAAAATATTAATAAAAATTTGTAAATTGTGGCTTTGCATTAAAAAGTGCTTTTCTACTCAAATTAATTTTGGGCACTATGCATTGTAGAGTAGGTTGTATAGATTTTTACTTTTATTTTTTGTTTGAGCTGAAAGGGGTCCAAAAGTTTCTATTGGGTGTCAAAATCACTCCATAAAATTTTCGTAAAAATCAAAAATTTCCTTACCCCCCCGCAACGTATTTCAAATTATTTTTAGGCAACCAAGCTATTTTTTGTGGTGTTGTCTATTTGAAAAAAATAGGTCTTCACTGTCTAGACAAGATATTTTTTTCGCGAATTATGGCACTTCTAATTATAAAAAATCGCGAAATCGTAACTTCATTAGCAAAAATTTGTGCTATGGTGGAAAACCTTCTGCTAAAACTCCATATGCATCCCCCGAAGTCTCATTAAAATGAAAAAAAAAAATTTGGGCACCCACATCGCGGATATAGTAAAAATTTCCAAAAAAATCCATACTTCAACAGCGATGCGGGAGTATAAGGAAATTATTGATTTCCACGAAAATTTTATTGAGTCATTTCGACTCACAATATAAACTTTCTGAGCCGCTTTAAGCTCAAAAAAAGAACTTTGATCGCTAATTGCCGACTGAAGATGCTCTTGCAAATTTTTTTCTTAATTTTTCCCACCATCAGCTTTTCTGTGGCCATCGTTAGGCACATTATTTATTACGAAACGAAATTCGGTAGTTTAGATTTGATGGGACGCCCAGTGTTTAGTATTTAAATTAAAAACTATATATATTTTTTTTAAGTTTTTATATGTTTTTTATATTTTTACGATAATACCGGTACGTACCGGTACTGACGTTTCGGTATCGGTATTACCGTAATAGATTCCACTCAAATACCGAAACCGATACCGAAATAAAATAAAAAACGATACCAATACCGATATCGATACCGTTATTCGTTTCGATTGCCAACCTTGATTTTTTTAATTTTTTGTTTTTAAAGTTTAGATGTTTGTCCATCCACACAAAAAAAAAAAATTCAGACAAGCGTTTTCCGTTTTTTTTTTTCGAGAAAATCGAATTTGAATATTAAATTTCATAACAATTTCGTAATTTGCTTATATTTTCTTGTTTTAACGTTGCGAATGAGTATTATAAATTTCATAAATATTACTAATACGCTCTGTTGAAACAAGAAAATACAAGCAAATTACAAAATTGTTATGAAATTTAAAATTCAAATGCGATTTTCTCGAAAAAAAAAAAAACAAAAAACGCGTGTCTGATTTTTTTCGCTGAACATTTGGTGTGGGGTCCTAGACCAATATTTCGATGTGTTACAAGCGGAATGACAAACTTAAGAGGGTATATATAAGAGTGGAGGGTATAAAAATGTCTCTGGATATGAGACTTTTTGTATAGTAAAATCAAAGACATTTTTCCTATAGAAAAAGTCCCAGAATCTGAAAATTTTTCAATAGGAAAAATGTCTCAGAATCTAAGACTTCTAAAAAAAAATTCTTTTTCTGTAGGAAAAATGTCTCAGAATCGGAGACTTTTTCTATAGGAAAAATGACGTTCGTCACAGTATCTGAATTTTTTTTAATAGGAAAAATATCTCAGAATCTGAGAATTTTTTTCTATGGGAGAAATGTATCAGAACCTGATAGTTTTGGTCTCAGATTCAGTGACTTTTTTGGTCCTAAATTCGAAATTGTTTCTTTATGTTAAAGTCTCAGAAATTCTCATAATTTAAGACTTTAAATTTCTTAGAATTTGAGACTTGTCGTTGCAACAAAAGTTCGGAATCCGAAAATTTTCTTCAGAAAAATGTATAACCGACTGACACAATAAATATTAACACATGTCTTAAATATCACAAACATTTTTAGAATATTTAAATATTTTAAGAAGAACTTTCCCAAAGATTTTAAATTTTTGGAAGAAAAATTATCATAATCTAGTTTCTCTGAATCAGTAACATTTTAGTTCAAGGGAAAGACGGTGGGGAAAACTTCCAAAATATGTGCAGATATGGAAGCTGAAATATAAAAAAATTCCTGGATATACCTCTTGTCCTTGGTTTCCTAATGAAAATATAAATAAAAATATTTATGGTCATTATAGGGTTAATCGAAAAGTGTTGCAGTTTTATTTAATACTGCCTCCTAGTATTAGTCATTAATAAAGCATGTTCTTAATCTATATCAAGGCTTATGTTACTGATTGAATTTTAAAAAGTAATTTTCTAAGAATTCAAGTCTTATTTCCTGTTTTTCAACATTGTTTTTTTTTATCAACGTCTTTAGTTTCGCCTATAGCCAAGCCTTTTCCTTTCTCATTGTGCTTTCATTGTATATGTATGTACTTTAGTGTTCAAAGTGCTGTTGTTCTTATTGTTATTTCTGTTGCTGATTCCAATGTCGAACACATTGTGTGTTTTTGCATTCAATTTTTATTTATGATGCCACTAGCTTACCATCCCGGTACTTCGTTACCGGTTGCATTGAATACCGGATAATAGAAGGATCAGAATTGCTCTACCGATTTCAAGAAAATTCCCCTACGTAGTCTTTGTTTTATTTACTTTTGCAAATTTAAGTCTTTCATAAAATAATATTTCATTGAATAATTTAAACAATAAAATTTGAATAATTTTCGAGCCCTTATTTCGGGATTTTGGATTTTGAGTGAATGAATATTTCAGTGAATAAAGAAATTGAAATAAAAATAAGTTTGAGTGAAAAAACATATAGAGAGAAAAAATATGGAGTAAAAAAAGTTAAATACAAAAAATTTTAGTAAAAAGTATCATTCCATATTGTTCCCTCCTTTATTCCATTTCGTTCTCCGTTATAAAATTTTAAATTTTAAAATATGTCCTTCTCTTGTGTGTTATTTTTGGGGCTTTTAGTTTAATAGTTAGATAGGTAAAAACAACCATTTGCCCCCTTTTCCCCTTAAAATTAAATTTTCCAAAAACTTTTTTTTTTGTGCTAGGTGATCCTTTATTTAAAAAGTTTCTGAGCCATTATTTCAAGAAATATAGGAATAACCCAAATTTCAACTTTTTCATTATTATAGGAACAAAGAAAAAAGTACCAAAAGTACACTTTCTTACCCCCGTTAGAAACGGAATTTCCAAAAAGAACCTCTTCAAAAAAGATTTTTGTTCGGTCACACATTAATGGTCAACACTGTATTTCAATTTTTTGTTATTTGTTGTAATTCTTTCCTTTATATATAATTTATCTCTCTGAGAACATTAAGTAAAACTACAAAATAATGTTTTTTTTGCTTATATTTTTGGAAGTTTACCGGTTTTATTTTCTTGTATATTACCTTTTGTATTCTTTGTTTGTTCAAGAACTTTTAGTTCGTAACGTGATCTCAAATCAATAAATTGTATACTTTTTTCATATAACCTTAAACGTTAAGGTCTTGTGTATTTTTTTTTATTAACAAATTACAAACCCTATTCGAACCATAGGGTAGGATTTTAAATAAAAGGCATTCTTATTAAAATCCGGGTCGGTCAAATCAGGCTGTCCTTAAACATTGGCGACCGAGACAGGACACTAAATTGTGTTTAAATTAAAAATTATTTTCGGAAATAAAGAAAAATATCATATTTTTTATAAAAATCATAAATTGTGTTAAATCATCAAACATCCAATATTAATGTTAACATCATCAGAAGCTGCTGTTATTAATTGCAACTTTAACCATCGGCTTAACATCAAACAAAATTAAAAGCTTTAACATCGGCTGCTAAGAACATTTTATGTTGGTTGTCAACATTACAGTGATCTGTTCAAATAACATTGTGCTTTGGTTTCTGTACACATTACATCAAACTTCTACACACATCTGCTGTTAAATGAGTGCTTTTGTTTCTGTACGCATTACATGAAGTATTTGCATTCCTAACATTCGTTCTAGCATAAAGCTTTAGTTTATTTTGTTTGTTTACATTCAACGCTACGTACATTAACAGTGATCAGATTGTTCTAACATAGAGCTTTCAGTTTATCAAAACAAAATTAACAACTGTCAGTAAAAACCAGTATTTTCTCATTGTACTTTTTATTAAAGAGACACACATATACAAACAGAATATATTGCACATAATTATCTCTGTAAACATATGTTTCTTTTCATTTGTTTTGATTATTCAATGAAGAAAAAATTATTGAAAATAAATGCAAAATATTTTACTTCTTTTTAATTAAAAAAAAATAATAAAAAAAATTAATTAAAACAATGGAAGATGAACAACATAAAAATGTTGCTGCTGAAGACGTAAGACAGCTAAGGGCCCTTGAGGAATATAAACAGCAACGAGCGTCATCAAAGGGCAGTATAACCAGAATTAAAAATATAGTCGATTCTAATTTGTCTCATACAGAATTAGGATGCAGATTGGGTATTGTGGAGTCTTACTACAAACAAGCCTTATATTACCAAACACAAATTGAGAAATTAAAACCAAATGACGATAACCGTGCAGAAATTGATGAATTATTTATATCAGCAAAAACTAAAATACTAACGTTGATGGGTGGCGACAGGCGTTCAAGTGTTCATGAAGAATCAATGTCATTGCCACATTTTCCCCAAACTAGATTGCCAAAGTTAAAATTACCAACATTTGATGGGAAATACTTGGAATATAAAAATTTCATAAATACATTTAATAATCTGGTGAATAATGACAGAAATATACCAAAAATGGAACGGTTTAATCACTTGTTGTCTTGTTTAAGTGGTGAAGCTCTTGCAACTATAAAATCATTTCAAGTTACTGAAGAAAACTATGAAAAGGCATTGGCAAGGCTTAAAGAAAGGTATGACAATGATACATTAATCTTTTTAGAAAATATTAATGCAATGTTTGAACTTCCTAAAATAAATAAACCTGTACCCAAAGACCTCAGACATATTGTTGACACTATATCTGCACTTTATGGTTCCTTAAGTTCCCTTGGCTCACCAACACAAATAAGTGATGCTGTTATAATACATTTGGTAATGAGCAAGGTTGACAACGAGACAAAGCAAAAATGGGAAGAGTTTATAGATTTTTCAACTCTTCCGTCGTGGGCCAGTTGCTGCTCTATGTTAGACAAACGATGCCAACAATTGGATGCACAGTGTAAGCGTACTACGAAACCATTTGTACACAATCAAAGTCAAAGTTCATCTACGAATCACAAACAAAGCAAACAGCACGCATTTACGGTAAAGCAACCAAATTCAATTTGTAGTAATTGTTCTAAGCCAGGGCACTACATTTCAACATGTCAACTTTTTATAGTATTGCCAGTAGACCAACGTAATGATTTAGTTAAAAAGCTCAAAATTTGCTCTAATTGTTTTTCTAAAGAGCATGACGTTTCTAAATGCTCTTCCCGGTATTCATGCCGATTTTGTAAAAAACGACACCATTCATTACTTCATCAGCAAACAGAGGAACCTACACCAACAACATCAGCTGCTGCTTCACACTCAACAATGCAACGTAATACAAATCCCACAAATGTAATATTGGCTACTGCCGTAATATTGATTCGTGATAAATATGGTAATTACCAACTTGGCCGTGCTCTTCTCGATTCATGTTCACAGGTGAATTTCGTTAGCGATAGCCTCTGCAGTAAACTACAGTTAAAACGATTCCGAAACCACATCGATGTTATAGGAATTGGTTCAAACGAATTTAAAGTTAATTTTAAAACACAAACTACAATAAAGTCTCGCATTAATGACTTCGAAATGCCTCTCGATTTTTTAATTGCGAAAAATTTTACTGGCTATCATCCTGATGAAAATATAAATATAAATGATTTTAATCTGGCTTCAAATATAAAATTAGCAGATCCTGAATTCCATCTACGTCGTGGTATTGATATGCTGCTTGGAGCAGAAGCGTTCTTTTCTTTGCTGTCTGTAGGTCAAATTCGTCTTGGTGAAAATCTTCCTACCCTCCAAAAAACATTGCTTGGATGGGTAGTATCTGGGAGGTATGAATCCAAGCTTAAATCACCTTCGGCTATTATGTGTTCCTTTGAAAGGTCTAACGCTGATGTTGGTAGAAATATTGAGCTGCTTTGGAAGCTGGAATCCGTTGATGGTGTCCGACAAACTATGTCCATTGAACAACAAACCTGTGAAAAACATTTTAAAGATACCGTTATGCAACAAAATGATGGGCGAATTGTGGTGAAGCTTCCACTTAAAAAGGATAGTAGTTTACTTGGTAATTCTCGCGACATTGCCATGCATCGGTTTCTGTCTCTTGAAAAACGACTCATAAAAAATGTTGCATTGCGTACAGAGTACAACTTGTTTATGAAGGAGTATGAACAGCTGGGGCATATGTCGCCTATCGATGTCAGTATCTTGAAAAATCCAACTTTTTACATACCTCACCACTGTGTGCTGAAGCCTGACAGTGTGTCGACCAAGCTTCGGGTTGTATTTGATGGGTCATGTAAAAGCTCATCACAAATATCTCTTAATGATATAATGATGGTAGGTCCAACAATTCAGAATGATTTACTTATCACTTTACTTCGTTTCAGATGTCATCGTTATGGGTTGACAGCTGATGTTGTCAAAATGTATCGACAAGTTATGGTACACCAAGACGACCGACATCTTCAACTAATTCTTTGGCGTGATGAACAATCTAAACCAATTGAAACATATACATTGAACACAGTGACTTATGGTACAGCGGCAGCACCTTTTTTAGCCATACGTAGTCTTCACCATGCCTCCGAGAAGTTTCCTGTGTCCCATAAAATTGGAAAGGCCGTCATTGAAAATGATTTTTATGTCGATGACATGTTGACTGGTGCAGATGATTTACACACATTGCAAATTATCAAAGACGAAGTCTCCGAAATTTTATCCAAGTCAAAATTTACACTTTCAAAGTGGCATAGCAACAATCCTCAAATTAGCAAAAAAACGGATGGTATAAAAGAAATGCGAGTTGATGATGGTATTACAAGCACCCTTGGTATTTCGTGGCACCCTACAGATGATACGTTTAATTTTAAATTTTGCCCAAACAAAGAGTTTTCTCACATTACAAAACGAACGATTTTGTCTTTAACTTCAACATTATTTGATCCTATGGGATTAATAAGCCCCTTAATCATAAGGGCAAAAATCCTTCTACAACAGTTGTGGTTAAATAAATGTGATTGGGATGAATCCGTGCCACAAGAAATTCATACAACATGGAACGATTTAGTTGAAGATTTTAAAAATTTGCCAACAATTAAAATACAACGTTTTATTCGTATGACAAATATGGTTGAAATACAAGTACATGGTTTTGGAGACGCATCCATTAAAGCTTATGGTTGCTGTTTGTATTTCCGATGCAAAGATTCCTTTGGGAACGTATGTATAAATCTACTTGCTTCAAAATCACGTGTTGCACCGTTAAAAACAAAAACTTTACCGCGTTTGGAACTTTGTGCTGCCCATTTGTTGGCCAAGTTTTGGAAAAAATTGAAACCATACTTTAACTACAACTTTTCTGAAACATATTTTTGGTCAGATTCACAAGTCACCCTACACTGGATCAAATCACATTCATCTACATTATCAACGTTTGTAGGAAACCGTGTAGCTGAAATCCAAAACTGTTCCAGTGATGCCACTTGGCTGTTTGTGGAGTCAGAAAACAACCCAGCAGATCTTGTTTCACGTGGCTGTACTGCATCTCAACTCATGCAGTCTAATTGGGTTCATGGACCAATGTTTTTGGTTGATAGTATTCCAACCTTAGAAATAATTTTAAGCGAAGAAGAAATGCTGTTGGAAAAAAGAAAATCAGTTCATGTGGCTCAACCAAAAACTATTCCGTATGAAATGCTAATGATTCACAAATTTAGTAGTTATTTAAAATGTCTAAGAGTATTCTCATATGTTTTACGATTCAAATCTACAAAAAAGATAGCTGGAATAATAATTTCACCCGATGAGTTGACTTGCGCTCTACATCACATAATTTGGGTAATTCAAAATTATCATTTTTCGTCACATTTTTTGGAGGTTCAAAAACATGGAACGTTACATGGTCCCTTGTCATCTTTAAAGCCGTTTTTAGATGAAGTCAGTGGAGTAAAACTTTTACGAGTAGGAGGACGACTTCTAAATTCAGAGTTGCCAACTTCAAGTAAGTTTCCATTTCTTCTTCCAAAGTCAGACCCATTTGTGAAAACAATGGTTACTCATTTTCATCGTTTAAATTACCATGCTGGTCCACGAGCTTTGGTAGCCATAATACAACAACAATTTTGGATCGTTAACTGTCGATCATTAGCCAGACAGGTTGTAAATCAATGCATTCATTGTACACGATATAAACCAAAACTGCTGTCACAAGTTATGGGTAACCTCCCAAAAGATCGTGTAACTGGTAGTCGTCCGTTTGAGGTTGTTGGAGTTGATTTTGGTGGCCCCATATCAACATACCTAAAAATTCGTGGTAAAACACCCTACAAAACATACATAGCCGTTTTTATATGCTTCGCTACCAAGGCAGTTCATTTGGAATGTGTATCAGATTTGTCCAGTGATGCATTTATTGCTGCCTTAAAACGCTTAGTCGGTAGACGAGGAGTTCCATCCAAAATATACTGTGATAATGCAACTAATTTTGTAGGGGCTGACAAAAAGTTAAAGGAGTTTAGTGCCAATTTTCAAGATCCATCAATGATGTCAGCAGTAAAATCGTATTGCGCAGGAAGATTTATAGAGTTTGCATTTATTCCACCACGAGCGCCACACTTTGGCGGATTATGGGAGGCGGCGGTGAAAACGGCCAAATCCCATATGTATCGTACACTCTCTACAGCACGTTTAACGTTTGAAGAACTCACAACAGCATTAGTTGAAATAGAGGCAGTCATGAATTCACGACCGCTTACGTCATTATCAACTGATCCTAACGATTTGGAAGTAATTACTCCTGGTCATTTTATAGTGGGTTGTTCCTTACAAAATATACCAGAAAAAGTGAATATGGAATCTGAAATTCCGAATTTACAAAGGTGGCAAAGAATCACAGCAATCAAAGCTCACTTTTGGCGCAGATGGCACAGTGAATATTTAGCGGATCTTCAAAATCACTACAAGTGGCAACAGCCTCATCGTAATCTAAAGGTGGATGATATGGTATTGGTACATGAAGATAATTTGCCTCCAATGAAATGGGTCACAGGTAGAGTGATAAATGTAATCATGGGTGCTGATGGCTATGCTAGAGTGGCTGACATCAAAACGCCTACTACTACTTTACGCCGGCCTATAGCTAAACTAGCCTTACTTCCTCTTAATTGAAACTGGAAGTTTCAATGGGCCCCGGCATGTTCGGTCACACATTAATGGTCAACACTGTATTTCAATTTTTTGTTATTTGTTGTAATTCTTTCCTTTATATATAATTTATCTCTCTGAGAACATTAAGTAAAACTACAAAATAATGTTTTTTTTGCTTATATTTTTGGAAGTTTACCGGTTTTATTTTCTTGTATATTACCTTTTGTATTCTTTGTTTGTTCAAGAACTTTTAGTTCGTAACGTGATCTCAAATCAATAAATTGTATACTTTTTTCATATAACCTTAAACGTTAAGGTCTTGTGTATTTTTTTTTATTAACAAATTACAAACCCTATTCGAACCATAGGGTAGGATTTTAAATAAAAGGCATTCTTATTAAAATCCGGGTCGGTCAAATCAGGCTGTCCTTAAACAATTTTTCTTCACCGAAGGATCTTCTTTTCCAAATTTTAATTTTCTAGTATCATTGTTTTAACAAATATTAAAAGTACAAAAAGGATTTTACATTCCTAATTTTAGGTTTCTAGAATTATTACGTCAAAAAATATCAAAGGTACCGAAAATACACTTTTTTAGCTATTTTATCCCACTAAGAAGCGGAATTTTAAAAACATATTTTTCCTAGAATGTGTTTTTTTACCGAATTCTCCTTCATTTTAAGATTCGAGGAAATATGAAAAGTTTCTATAAATAAAATTTCAGGAAATAAAAAAGTACCAAAAAGTGTACTTTTATAAAAAATACTTTTAATGAAAGGTACTTTTTATAAAAGGTACTTTTTATAAGAGGTACTTTTTAAAAAAGGTACTTTTTATAAAAGGTACTTTTTATAAAAGGTACTTTATATAAAAGGTACTTTTTATAAAAGGTACTTTTTATAAAAGATGCTTTTTATAAAAGGTACTTTTTATAAAAGGTACTTTTTGTAAAAGGTACTTTTTATAAAAGGTACTTTTTATAAAAGGTACTTTTTATAAAAGGTACTTTTTATAAAAGGTGCTTTTTATGAAAGGTACTTTTTATAAAAGGTAATTTTTATAAAAGGTACTTTTTATAAAAGGTACTTTTTATAAAAGGTACTTTTTATAAAAGGTACTTTTTATAAAAGGTACTTTTTATAAAAGGTACTTTTTATAAAAGGTACTTTTTATAAAAGGTACTTTTTATAAAAGGTACTTTTTATAAAAGGTACTTTTTATAAAAGGTACTTTTTATAAAAGGTACTTTTTATAAAAGGTACTTTTTATAAAAGGTACTTTTTATAAAAGGTACTTTTTATAAAAGGTACTTTTTATAAAAGGTACTTTTTATAAAAGGTACTTTTTATAAAAGGTACTTTTTATAAAAGGTACTTTTTATAAAAGGTACTTTTTATAAAAGGTACTTTTTATAAAAGGTACTTTTTATAAAAGGTACTTTTTATAGAAGGTACTTTTTATAAAAGGTACTTTTTATAAAAGGTACTTTTTATAAAAGGTACTTTTTATAAAAGATACTTTTTATAAACGGTACAGAATTTTCAGAAAGTACTTGTTCCAGAATATTTTATTTCACTAAAGGATCCTACATTTTAAATTTGAAGTTTGAATGACCATTATTTCAGTATATAAAAAAAAGTACCAAAAGTACACTTTATTACCCATTTTACCCCCGTAGAATCAACATTGGCAAAAACCTAGACTTAGTGAATCTTCTATCCGGGTGGTGAACCTACATTGCAATTTTCAAGTTTCTAGTACTATTATGTAAGGAAATATAAAAGGTACCAAAAGTACAGTTTTTTACCCTTTTTACCCCCTTAGAATCATCATTGGCAAAAATCAAGCCCTAGTGGATCTCTATTCCGGGAGGTGAACATACAGTCCGAATTTTAAGTTTTTGTGACCATTTTTTAAGGAAATATAAAAGGTACCAAAAGTACAGTTTTTTACCCTTTTTACCTCCTTGGAATCAACATTGGCAAAAATCCAGCCTTACTGGATTTGTATTCCAGGATGTGAACATACAAACCAAATTTCAAGTCTCTATGACCATTATTTCAGGAGATATAAAAAGTACCAAAAGTACAGTTTTTACCCTTTTTTCCCCTTAGAATCAACATTGGAAAAAATCCGGCCTTAGTGTATCCATGTTCCGGGAGGTGAACATACAGTCCAAATTTCAAGTCTCTATGACCATTATTTCAGGAGATATAAAAAGTACCAAAAGTACAGTTTTTTACCCTTTTTACCCCCTTAGAATCAACATTGGCAAAAATCCAGCCTTAGTGGATCTATATTCCGGGAGGTGAACCTACAGTCCAAATTTCAAGTCTCTAGCTTCAGCGGTTTGGGCTGGGCGATGATGAGTCAGTCAGTCAGTCAGTCAGTCAGTCACGTTACTCTTTTATATATATAGATTATAAATCTCCATAGATCAGAAAGTGAAAAGCACAAAAAAAAATAACATTCAAAATGAAACAAAACAAAAAAAAAATTAAGAAGCCAATATGTGCAGAAAGTGTTGTTAATGTTGTGTAGTATTGATGTTTTTATAGTCGTAAAACAACGAGTTGTGCTCTCATACAAGATGATACTTGTGGTTATAGATGCATTGTATTATTATGGGGCATTCCAGATAAAAATTTTATTTTAGCTAAAAAAATTTGGGAAAAATATTTTTGGCAGTAAGAATTTCTTCCACATTAAATAATAAAAAAAAATTAAAATCAAGCAATCTTTTAAATAAATTCTACATACCCGAGTAAAAATGAATACATATAATTTTACATTATTTGATGTATGTATATTAGAGTGTCCCTTATTTTGGAAATGTTGGAAATCTTGAGACGGTACCCGCTCATTTTTTTCCTTTTGACTTAAAAATAACTCAGGAAAAATTTTACGCCCCTAGGACCACGCCTTCCCTACGCGACGGGCCCTTAAAGAGCGGGGCCTAAAAAATCATTTTTCCATACAAACCAAAAAATTTTTTTTTTGATTTTTAATTTTTTTGTTATTATTTATTATATTACTTGGTTTGCTTATTCACAACAAAAAATTTGATTTTGGTGGGATAAGTCTTTCAGCGCTAAAAAATTTTTCGCAAAAAAAAATTTTGAGCCGCCGGGGTCCTACAGTAAAAAATTTTTAAAAAATATTTTTTTTTAGTTTTGACCAGCAACGGTTTTAGCTGCTATGTTGCTTTAAATGATATATATTCATAAAAAAATATTTTTTGTATCTGTGACATCTTAATCGTGTTCTAAAAAAGGGTAAAAAATGCATTGATGATTTTTTTCGATACACGATAAAAATGTCACAAATATGAATAATATTTTTTTTGGAATATATATCATTAAAAACAACATAAAAACTAAAACCATTGCTTTTCAAAACTAAAAAAAAATATTTTTTAAAAATTTTTTACCGTAGGATTCCTACGGCTCAAAATTTTTTTTTTCGAAAAAGATAAAGATGTCACAGATATGAATAATTTTTTTTTTGGAATATATATCATTTAAAGCAACATAGCAACTAAAACCGTTGCTGGTCAAAACTAAAAAAAAATATTTTTTAAAAATTTTTTACTGTAGGACCCCGGCCGCCCAAATTTTTTTTTTGCGAAAAATTTTTTAGCGCTGAAAGACTTATCCCTCCAAAATCAAATTTTTTGTCGTGAATAAGCAAACCAAGTAATATAATAATTAATAACAAAAAAATTAAAAATAAAAAAAAAATTTTTTTGGTTTGTATGGAAAAATGATTTTTTAGGCCCCGCTCTTTAAGGCCCCGTCGCGTAGGGAAGGCGTGGTCCTAGGGGCGTAAAATTTTTCCTGAGTTATTTTTAAGTCAAAAGGAAAAAAATGAGCGGGTACCGTCTCAAGATTTCCAACATTTCCAAAATAAGGGACACTCTAATGTATATATAGCCATATGAAATAATATGTTTTCATATCAAACAAAGTACATAATTATATCTCGCATTGAGTTTTTCCAAATTTTTTAAATGGAGTTATATAAAATTACATCTAGTGATAACAATATTAATATATAAATACATGTGGGAGACATAATCATATGTGACACATATAAATTAATCTGATTGCATACATATTTATATGTGACTTAATATCAAATAACGTGCATATTTAAAAAAAATCCAATATCATTATATATATAATTATATATGACTTACAAGAAACCATTTAAAATTATATATGACTTACAAGAAACCATTTAAAACTATATATGGTTCCATCTTAAAAAACGAAAAAAAAAAATTCAAATATAATTATATATGGTCGCACATATAACTCTATATACAGTTATATAAAACTATACATGGCATCAAACATTTATTTTTTTAATATTATCAAAGATATAGTAGTAATTATAAATGGCTTATGAGATACCGTATATAGTTTTGTAAGGTACCATATAAATACAATTTTTTTTTTAAACTCTATATATAATTTTAAATGGTGGCACATGTAACGCCATATAAAATGTTATACAATTGTATAAGCCCGAGTAAAAAGGAATTTATATAAATGTATATTATTTTATATGTTTTCATAAAACCATGTACAACTATATGAGTCAAAGTATAAAATTATATCTCACTTTGAAATTTTCCAATTTTTTTAAATGATGTCATAAAAATCATATCTAATTATATTGTTCATAATATATTAATATAAATGGTAGATGCCCGAGTAAAAAAAAGTTATATGACGCAATATTTAATTATATATGAACAGATATGCTTTTATGTAAATCCATATTAATTTTGATCCGAAAATTGGCGGATCGAATATTATACGATTATATCAAATTCTATTATTTTTGATAAAATAATATCAAATTTGATTAAGTTTGATCCCAAAAATAGGTCTATCTAATTGTATTAAATCATATCTTATCTGTTAAAATTAGATAAATTTTTATATAATTAGATGAAATCTGGTAAAATTTTTTGAAATTTTAAACGTGAAATTAGAAATTATTTTATCAGATTGGATACATTATCAATTAGAAGATTTTTTATTACATTCTTCGGAACTTTTTTCGCGACTTAGCAATTTATTAAAAAATTGTAAAATTTTTTTCTAAAACAATTTTTAAGGGATTTAAAAATTCCAAAAAATGTTTGTGTCTTAGAAAATTTAAAAACATTTTTTCGGAACTTAAAAATTTTTCAAATGAATAAAATTTCTCCTGAAAACATTTTCAATGATTTTTTTACTCCAAAAAAAAAATTGCCAAAAAAATTTTATGTCCGGGACTTTAGAAAATTTTTATAAAATTTTTAAGACTTGAACATTTTTTATATTTTTTTTTAATTGTACGGGACTTGGAAAATTTTAAATTTTTTTTCGGGATATAATTATAAATAAAATCATATATCTATTTATCTGCCATATCTAAAATTTCCGAACTTATATGTCATATCTAATTTCATATAGATCGGTATATAAATAAATATAAATATGTATGTTATCATATTAAAAAATAAGGAAAAATACAATGCTATATATAAACTTATATGTCCATATCAAAGTTCATGAATAACCATATATAAATATAAATAATTATATATTAGCATATATGGTTATATCAAATCTTTTTTACTCGGGTGTAATCATACGTTGCACATAAAACTTAATCCGATTTCATTCAATATTATACGTGACTTTATATCTAATTATGTATAGGACTTTACTAAACAAAAAATCCAGTATCAATTTATGTATAATTATATATAACTCCATACTAAAAAAAATTCAAACAAAAATAATATATAT
Organism: Pegoplata infirma; assembly: GCA_963921195.1. Classification (NCBI taxonomy): domain Eukaryota; kingdom Metazoa; phylum Arthropoda; class Insecta; order Diptera; family Anthomyiidae; genus Pegoplata; species Pegoplata infirma. The sequence continues at coordinate 147,413 of CAWUER010000261.1, forward strand.
AATTATATGTGTCTTAAACGATAACATATCTGTGTTTGTATGGTACTATATATACGCAAATTTCGTCTAAACTCAATATATATTAATAAATGGTCGCATATGTAATGGAATATATATTTTGATATAATCATGTATAAAAAAAATACTTTTTTGACCAAACCACTAGCCATATATTTTTTTTTTTTTTTACTTTGAGCCAACACTCAGGGGATGCCCCCTACTAATGCAATGCATTGTGTTGGTATTAGGAAAATAGGTTATGAGGAGAAGGAAAGAGGGAGTAGTGTTTGTGGACATTTAATTTGAACTTTTCTAAATTATAGCCTACTGGAAAGATTTCTGCGGGGAGTTTATTCCACATACGGCTAGTTCGACCGAAAAACGAATTTTCTCTGTAATGCGTTGTGCGATACATTGGACAGTCGACAACAAACGGATGTGAGTTGCTGGAAAGGCGAGTACTACGGGTATGCACCCGCGTCTCAGGGATGAGTTCACCCATCTCAGCTGAGCACTTACCGTGGTAATATCGATAGAACAATGACGCACAACCCACATTCCGACGATGCTCCAATAATCAATAGAGCTGGATACCCTACTGTCATTGATGAGCTTCAACGCACTCCTTTGCACCCGGTCCAGAAGCTTCAAGATAGACCTGGAAGCACCTGCCCAGATATGGGAGTTGTATTCCATTTTCGGTCGGATATAGGTGGTATAAATAGTGAGAAGATCAGACGGGGTGAAGTAATTCTTGCACCGTTTTAAAAAACCAAGACACTTGAATGCTTCTTTCGACACTTGAAAAACATGTTGGTTCCATCGAACATCACATTGGATTTTCATGCCTAGAACATCAAGAGTGTCTGATTCCTCAATAGCTATACCACCCATGGATACAGATGACGCTGATTCCACAAGACGTCTGTGGGTCAGCATACAACATTGGGTTTTACGAGCATTAAAATCGACCTGATTCGCAAGACCCCACTCGGAGATTTTCGTAAGGTCATGATTGAGTGGTATCATTCATGTTCTGTCTCATAGCATCAACCTCAATAAGGCTTGGTCTATGATTAAAGGAAAATGAATGACAAATGTTGCTGTCATCTGCAAAAGAATAGATAGGATTGGAAGTTAGACCCAGAAGGTCGTTAAGAAAAATAAGAAAAAGTGTAGGAGATAGAACAGAACCTTGCGGTACCCCTGAATTCAGATGAAACTCATCCGATGAGAACCCATCTATAACAACACGTATAGAGCGGTCTCTAAGAAAGCTCGATATAAATCGAGAGAAATCACTACCGACACCAAACGCAATAAGCTTCGAAACGAGTGCACCGTGCCACACACGATCAAACGCCTTGGAAATATCTAGAGCAACAACTTTGCTTTCACCAAATTGGTGAATAGAACGACTCCAGCGCTCCGAAAGAAACGCTAACAGGTCTCCTGTAGAACGACCTCTACGAAAGCCATACTGTCGATCGCACAAAAGTGAATTTGACTCCAAATAATTTACCAGGTGGTGATTCATCATGCTCTCCATGACTTTCGAGAGCGTAGAACAAATTGCTATTGGGCGGTAGTTTTCAGGGTTTGTAGCCTCTCCCTTTTTAGGGATTGGCTGGACGTTGGCCACCTTCCAGCAAGAGGGAAAAACTCCTACCCGGTACGAGTAGCTAAATAATGCTGCCAAAGGACGAGACAAAGACAAAGCACACCGTTTCAGGACCACAGCCGTAATACCATCCGGCCCCGGAGACTTGTTTATGTTGAGATCCTCAAGGACCTTTTTAACTGCACGCGCTCGAAAAATATCTTGGACATAGTAAAGGATACCCTTTCGAGCTCGGGAGTTGGTTGATTGCTTTCCGGCAAGTATGAATTTCTTGCAAACATGTCAGCAAAAAGGTTGGCTTTATCAACCGGGTCTGTGAATATTTTGTCATTCATTATAAGGGTTGGAATGGATGAACTAGTATTATTCTTTACCCTTTTAACAAATGACCAAAAGGTCTTACTACCCCGCGGAGCAGCAAGGACCTTAGCACGCAGACGCTGTTCGTAAAGAAGCTTTTCGCGTCTGAGTACTCTGGCACATTCATTTCTCGCCTGTTTGCGTAACGTGTCAGTAACTGAGTTTTTGTCGTCACGCCAATTACTGAACGCATCCTCTCTGGATCTGACTGCATTCCGGCACGTCTGATTAAACCAGCACTTATGTTTTGGTTTAGTCGAAATTTGCTTCGCTGGAATGAATAATTTCATTCCAAGCATTATCACATTTACTATCATTTCTGCCGCAGCGTTAACATTGTCATCAAGAAAACAAAGTTTCCAATTGAAATGCTGGAAGAACTCGTTAAGCTCAGCCCAACGAGCCTTTTCATATACAAAAGTAGAGCGCTTCGTTGCTGGTTTTGAAGCACTACGAAGGTCAGAAAATGAAAAGGATGCAGAAATGATGTTATGATCCGAGTTTCCGAGAGGCGCAAGGAGCTCGACTTCGTATTTGTCAGGATGCGAAGTGAGAAAAAGGTCGAGGGTATTACGAAACTGCCCATCAACACACGGAATATGTGTTGGTTCATTCACAAGTTGCACAAGATGGTTGTGTGCAGCGAAAAGCTCAACATATAAACCCTCGGGAGTCGTATGGCTAGAATGGCGAAGCCATGACGAGTTCTGCACATTAAAATCCCCGGCAACGACTATTTCGCTACTCGCACAGACCCCAAGGATTCCAGTGATAGAATCGGATACGGAGTCAAAATGGTCGTAGGAGTTCGCCGTGTCCAAATTTGGGCTCCTATAGACGAACCCGAAGTGCAAAATGTGTGTCCTGATTTGGAATTTAACCCAAAGCGAGTTAAATTCCGCATCACTACAGCCCAGATGTGGCTGTAGTTGGTACACAACATTTTCACGAATGTATATCGCAAGGCCCCGATGAGGAATAAAAAGGGATAGCAATTGATACCCAGGTATTTGGAAATCCTGTGGATCAGCATCTCCTCCTACCTGGGTTTCACTTAAGGCGAAAATATCCGGCCGATGAAAGCAAATGTGAGCATATACAAAGATGAAATTTGCCCTCAGCCCACGTATGTTACAGAAATCTAAACGAAATCTGTCAGCCATAATAAAGAAAAGTTCAAATTAAAATTCCTGACTATGGTACAAGCGGTCCAGTACCGGAATTGTTGTTCTTACTTGCTAAATAGTGACCAGTGTGTATACCTTCGTCTCTAAATAGCACAACAACAATGTGACACTAAGCCGCCAGTAAAAAGTCTAAAAAGGGAAAATAAGGGAAAAGGAAAACAACAATGACACTGAGATTAGAGGCATAAAAGCCCCTTGCATGGTCATTGTAAAATACGATTGCACAAAAGGGTTGTCAATCGAGGGACTACTGTCCTTCCCATGTGTTATTCTGCAGTTTCTATTTTTTTGTTGATGTTTTAGTTGTTTATTGTTGTTGTGATTTTATTTTAGCTAGCGAGTGGAGTTTTTTTAGTATTATTTTGCACTAGTTTATTGTTGTTGTTTTGTTTTTTTTTTTCTATTTTTATGATTATTATAATTTTGCATGGGATTTTATTTTTTTTTGTTTATCATTTAAGGAGAGTATTTTTGTTTTTTGCTTTAAAACCGGTTTTATGCACAAATATTGTTATTGTTATTGTTATTTTTATATTTTTATGTTAATTTGCTCAATTTTTTTTTTTTTCTTTGTAAATATTTAATTTGTAATTGGTATTTAATGATGATTTTATTTTTTAATAAGTTGATTATTTTTGTATTTTATTTTAGGATTTATTTTTTATAAACTATTTTTGTAATTTTAAAAAATAGACGCGTTCACTAATTAGACAGACAAAACGGATAAACAAATTGACGGACAGAAGGACGTGTACACGGCTTGAACAACAGAACACTACTCGATAGTTCAATACAAAACTTTGTATTGTATCATATAAGATTACATATAATTTTTGGGAACCCGAGTTCGATTCCCGGCCCAGTCGAGAAAAAAAAGTTTTTTTTTTATTTTTTTTAAATAGGAAACACTTTTTTATTGCGTTTAATTTTTTTAGAACTAAAAAATTTTCATTTTTGGATTTTTTGCAATCATTTTTAAAAAATTATTTTTCTTTTATACAGTTATATATAACTATATTTGATTTATTATAAAATTATCTATAATTTTTGGGAACCCGAGTTCGATTCCAGAAAAAAAAAATATTTTTTTTTATTTTTTTTTAAATAGAAAACACTTTTTTATTGCATTTATTTTTTTTTAGAACTAAAAATTTTTTCTGATTTCATGAAAAATTTCAAACTTATAAGCCAAAGTCTTATTTCACTTTGGAAGCCTATGACTTGAAAATAAGGCATATTGCTACATTAAAATTATTGTTTAAGCTTACCATGGAAGCCCCTAATAGCGCTGATCGTCATTCCATTTTTTTTTTTTCAAATTTTATCAAAAATTTTCTAAGTCTTTTTGAAAATTGTGTACAAGTGAATAACATATTTAATTGGATATAATCATATATTACTATATGTTAGATCAATTTGATATAATTAGATACGATAAATTTATTTAAAACTAAGTCTTTTAAAGTTGTTATTTGCTAACAGCGTCCGCTGGTCTAGAGGGTAGAGATTGCGACTACAAAACGGAAGACTTGTGGTTCTAATCCCCGTCCGTTCGAAGTTTTTTTTTTTTTTATTTATTTTTAGTTTGACATTATTATATCTAAAAATAAATCTAAAAACCCGAGTAAAAAAGAGTTCTATATAGCCGTGACAAATTAGATCCCAAATATGGTGGACACAATTGTTTCAAATATTATCTTCGGTTATCCTACAAAATCTGAACAGATAGTCTTATATATAATATGATGCGTAAAATGGGTCTATCTGGTTTTATCAGTTTGATCCGGACTGATACAATATAAAATAAATTGAGACTATAAGACATAAATATATATGGTTAGATATTGCTCTACATAAAGAACATATTTTTGTATATAACATTACATAAAGTGCATATGATTATATATAATGTTATCCAACTTATATGATGTTATAAGGAGCAATATATGATCAGTTATAATGGTTTAAATTATATTTAATCGTATCAGTTTTCTCCAACTGATATAATTATATAGACCCAATTCACGTATCACATTATATATGTGATACGTGAATTATACCCGTAGATAATTATTAAAGTAATTGTATCCGCCATATTTGGGATATAATTAGTCATGAACCTTTTTTCTTTTTTTACTAGGGAACAGAAACATTTTTTGGATAAAAATGTATCCAATAATTTTTTTATAAAATCAAGATATCAGATATTATAAGATAACTTTGGCGCGGCCAAATTTCGGATGAAATTACATTACCCGAGTAAAAATTTTTGTATGGAGCAATATATGTTCTTATATTATTCCAGATCTGTTGATAGATCCGAGATTTGAAAGATCAGCACTGATCCGAAAAATGGATCGCTAAGATTAGATCAGTTTTAACCGGACGGATACAATTTCATCCGAAAAGTGGGTTTATCTAATTAGATCAGTTTTAATCGGTGGGATACAATTTCATCCGAAAAATGGTTGGATCTTATTGGACCAAGACAAAAAAAAAAGATTTTTTTAGCTGGATAAAAAAAGATAAAATTTCATACGAAAGAAAAAAAAAATATTACAAAAAACTTTAGATAAAATTTTATCCGAAAAAAAAATCTATTTTTAGAACTATATATAATTTAATCCGAACAATAAAATCTATTTTTAGAACTGATAAAGTTTTATCCAAACATTTTTTTTCAATATTAAGATATAAATATATATAATTAAAATTTATTTAAAAAAAAAAAAAACTTCGAGCGGCGGGGGAATCGAACAGCTACCAACTGTTTTGTAATCGCAATCTCTACCCTCTGACCCAGCGGACGTTGTTAATAAATGACAACTTTAAAAGACTATGTTTTAAAAAAACTAAGAAAATTTTTGAAAATAGTTTATCATATATAATTATATCAAGTTTAACTTATATATAATTAAATCCAGTTTATCTTATCGGGTATATGATTGCATCAAATTATATTCGACTTGAATTTGAACAAAATTTTAAAAAAGACTTAGAAAATTTTTGCTAAAATTTGTAATTTTTTTTTTTTTAGTTTATTTGCTGAGCTAATAGGGGGTTTAATACTGAGTTCAACAACATGATTTTCATCTTCCAATGCTCTTAATTTTCCAAGTTATAAAGCTTTAAAGTAAAAACGGTTTTTGGCTTATGAGCTTCACATTTTTCATCGGATCCAAATTTTCTTTCTGCCGTTGTATATTTAATAAAAATACCTTTAAAATGGTATAAAACATGTATAAACTTTTTTACTCACCAACGGCCAAATAATGAGTTTTAAGTTTTTTTCGGAAGTTTTTTCAGACAAAAATAATTTTATCTGAAAATATTGCTAACATAAGTTCGAACCAAATACACTTTTAATTATTGGCAACAAATAAAGCTTTGATTTGAGCTTGATCTGAGGACTTTAGCTCTCTTAAAACCAGAGATATTGATGGTTAAACATTAAAGTTTTAAAATATTTTTTTCTTCGGATTAAATAATATATAATTATATCAAAATATAATTATTTTTGAAATATTTTTGTTAAAATTCAGGGATTTTATTTTTTTTTAAATTTGAAAAACGAAAACGCATTAAAAAATCATTTAGATTAAAAAAAAATTAAAAAAAAAATAATTTTTTTCTTGACTTAGTCGGGAATCGAACTCAGGGTCCTCAAGAATTATATATTATCATATATGATGCAATATAGAAAGTTATATTACTATATATAAATAATATTTATTTCTAAATATTATCATAAAAAATAAATTAATCAATATTTTTAAGTTTAGTAAAAAATTAAAGCTTCTAAAACATATTTTCTTTAAAAAAAAATTAAAAAAAAACAACTTTTTTTCTTAGCTCAGCCGGGGATCGAACCCAGGGTCCCTAGGAACCATATATTAACTTATATGATGTAATATATAAAATTATATAACTATAAATAAATAATATTTATTTTTCGATTTTATCATAAAAATTTAATTATTCAATATTTTTAAGTTTAGAAAAAACAAAAAGCTTTAAAAATATATTTTCTTTTTTAAAAAATTAAAAAAAAATAGTTTTTTTCTGGGTTGAGCCGGGAATCGAACTCGGGGTCCCCAAGCATCATATATTATCTTATATGATCTTATATAAAGTTACACACAACTATTTAAGTTATATGCATTTTTTAAACATTTAACTTTTAAAATCCAATATGCATTTTTTTAAGTTTTAAAATACAATGGATTAAACAGATTTTTTTTCTATTTAAAAATTTATAGAATTTATATATATTTTTTTTTGACTGATTTTAGGTGCTTTGAGAATCATATATAATTATACAAGCTCTCTTGTATACTTAAATAAAAATATATATGATGCAACATTAAAAAAAAAAATATTGAAATACTATCATATAAAAGTATGCATAATTATATATAAAATATTGTGAAAGAAAAAAATATTTTTTACCTTATACAATTGTATAACATTTTATATGGCGTTACATGTGCCACCATTTAAAATTATATATAGAGTTTAAAAAAAAATTGTATTTATATGGTACCTTACAAAACTATATACGGTATCTCATAAGCCATTTATAATTATATCTTTGATAATATTAAAAAAATAAATGTTTGATGCCATGAATAGTTTTATATAACTGTATATAGAGTTATATGTGCGACCATATATAATTATATTTGAAAATTTTTTTTTTCTTTTTTTAAGATGGAACCATATATAGTTTTAAATGGTTTCTTGTAAGTCATATATAATTTTAAATGGTTTCTTGTAAGTCATATATAATAATATATATAATGATATTGGATTTTTTTTAAATATGCTCGTATACGTTATTTGATATTAAGTCACATATAAATATGTATGCAATCAGATTAAGTTATATGTGTCACATATGATTATGTCTCCCACATGTATTTATATATTAATATGGTTATCATTAGATGTAATTTTATATAACTCCATTTAAAAAATTTGGAAAAACTCAATGCGAGATATAATTATGTACTTTGTTTGATATGAAAACATATTATTTCATATGGCTATATATACATACATCAAATAATGTAAAATTATATGTATTCATTTTTACTCGGGTATATAATATCCAATTTAATATAAAATCATGATATTGGATATTTTAAGATAACTTTGGCGCGGCCAATTTCCGGATGAAATTACATCATATCATATCATATTTAATACAAAATCATGATAATAGATAATTTGGGATAACTTTGGCGCGGCCAATTTTCGGATGAAATCACATACAATCAAATATTAAACTGTAACTTCATATATTATAAGATGTTATGAGATAACTTTGGCGCGGCCAATTTTCGGATGAAATTTAGCAAAATCAGATCCAATAAATTATATATAATTTTATAAGATAACATGTTTTACCATACAATTTTTTTTTACTCGGGATATTTTTTTTTTCTTTCGTATGAAATTTTATCTTTTTTTATCCAGCTAAAAAAATCTTTTCTTTTTTGTCTTGGTCCAATAAGATCCAACCATTTTTCGGATGAAATTGTATCCCACCGATTAAAACTGATCTAATTAGATAAACCCACTTTTCGGATCAAATTGTATCCGTCCGGTTAAAACTGATCTAATCTTAGCGATCCATTTTTCGGATCAGTGCTGATCTTTCAAATCTCGGATCTATCAACCGATCTGGAATAATATAAGAACATATATTGCTCCATACAAAAATTTTTACTCGGGTAGTGACGAAATATGAAAAAAGTTTGTTTATACTTATTCTAAATATTTCCATTTTTATGGTTGATATGAACAAATATATATAGTAATTTAACAATTAAAGTTGATCCACTTTAATCTAAAATTGAAATTAATTTTAATTTAATATTGATGTAATTTTATTACTTAATATCCTGTCCTAAACCAATAATGTTAAATTAATAAAACAAAATCACGCCTCGGCCAAACCAACTTTAACCTCAAGTTGCGAACACTGTAAATGTCTTTCTTGATTATAAATTTGGGGAACCCCACTACTATATTTCTACGATAATCAAAAACTTAACCTTGGCCGTTTTTGAAAAATCAGTCAAACATCAACAAATTAACATTTTAAGCTTATCTCGAAAACGATTAGAGATATAAAAAAATTACTTAAGACAAAAATGACTTACAATTATACAAAAATTATTTCTCGGGAAAAATTAAATAAAATTGAAAATTCACATATAAAAATTGCAATGGTTTTGTTGCCAAAAATTACACTTTTAATTCCCGAGCTAAAACCTGATTGTTTTTTATAAAAACATTTCAACGAATTTTGTACTCTTGTCAAAAACATTAAATTATGATAATGTTTTTCTGAAGATTTGGGTGTAAATGCCAAAGCAAAGTTTTTTTTTAGAAAAAATAATGTTATATTCATTTGCCACACCATGCAACACGAATTGAAATATCGGTCAAGGACCCAATTAAGTTTATATATCATTAATCCATTTCTAGTACACTCTAGCTATAAACATCCGTCCATCTGTCTGTAGAAAGCAAGATGTAGTCAAAACCGAAAGAGCTGTAAACTTGCATTACTTATGTAAAACAAGTGAGAGTGTTAACTTCGGCTGTGCCGAATCTTTTATACCCTCCAAAATGTAAAAAAAAAAAAAAAAAAGACAGAGGCGTTTCTTTTTTCTTGGGGGGGGGGAGTTCATAGGGTCAGTGGGGCACGTTGAGAGCACCTTCCCATCGCGATAAGTATACCAAATGTTTCATTTATTTAACAAAAATACAAAAAAAACATGTAAAAACGTGTATTTTTTAGAGGTTGGTTTAGTTCTTCAAGGGGGAACTTTTTTCCCCCTGGTCCGATTTGGCCAATTTCCGAACTTAACCTGCCTAGGAACATAAGACATATTTGTGCCAAACTTGAGGTTCCTAGCTCTTTTATTTTGGACTGCATCGTGTTAACTACAGACGGACGGACGGACGGACAGACAGACAGACAGACAGACAGACAGACAGACAGACAGACAGACAGACAGACAGACAGACAGACAGACAGACAGACAGACAGACAGACAGACAGACAGACAGACAGACAGACAGACAGACAGACAGACAGACAGACAGACAGACAGACAGACAGACAGACAGACAGACAGACAGACAGACAGACAGACAGACAGACAGACAGACAGACAGACAGACAGACAGACAGACAGACAGACAGACAGACAGACAGACAGACAGACAGACAGACAGACAGACAGACAGACAGACAGACAGACAGACAGACAGACAGACAGACAGACAGACAGACAGACAGACAGACAGACAGACAGACAGACAGACAGACAGACAGACAGACAGACAGACAGACAGACAGACAGACAGACAGACAGACAGACAGACAGACAGACAGACAGACAGACAGACAGACAGACAGACAGACAGACAGACAGACAGACAGACAGACAGACAGACAGACAGACAGACAGACAGACAGACAGACAGACAGACAGACAGACAGACAGACAGACAGACAGACAGACAGACAGACAGACAGACAGACAGACAGACAGACAGACAGACAGACAGACAGACAGACAGACAGACAGACAGACAGACAGACAGACAGACAGACAGACAGACAGACAGACAGACAGACAGACAGACAGACAGACAGACAGACAGACAGACAGACAGACAGACAGACAGACAGACAGACAGACAGACAGACAGACAGACAGACAGACAGACAGACAGACAGACAGACAGACAGACAGACAGACAGACAGACAGACAGACAGACAGACAGACAGACAGACAGACAGACAGACAGACAGACAGACAGACAGACAGACAGACAGACAGACAGACAGACAGACAGACAGACAGACAGACAGACAGACAGACAGACAGACAGACAGACAGACAGACAGACAGACAGACAGACAGACAGACAGACAGACAGACAGACAGACAGACAGACAGACAGACAGACAGACAGACAGACAGACAGACAGACAGACAGACAGACAGACAGACAGACAGACAGACAGACAGACAGACAGACAGACAGACAGACAGACAGACAGACAGACAGACAGACAGACAGACAGACAGACAGACAGACAGACAGACAGACAGACAGACAGACAGACAGACAGACAGACAGACAGACAGACAGACAGACAGACAGACAGACAGACAGACAGACAGACAGACAGACAGACAGACAGACAGACAGACAGACAGACAGACAGACAGACAGACAGACAGACAGACAGACAGACAGACAGACAGACAGACAGACAGACAGACAGACAGACAGACAGACAGACAGACAGACAGACAGACAGACAGACAGACAGACAGACAGACAGACAGACAGACAGACAGACAGACAGACAGACAGACAGACAGACAGACAGACAGACAGACAGACAGACAGACAGACAGACAGACAGACAGACAGACAGACAGACAGACAGACAGACAGACAGACAGACAGACAGACAGACAGACAGACAGACAGACAGACAGACAGACAGACAGACAGACAGACAGACAGACAGACAGACAGACAGACAGACGGACGGACGGACATCGCTAGAATGTCTTAGAATCGATCACTGATCAATAATATATATACTTTATAGGGTCCCCGACCGATATTTCGATGTGTTACATACGGAATGACAAAGTGAGTATACCCCCATACTGTAGTTGGAGGGTATAAAAAAGCATTTTTACATTTTGGAGAGTATAATGATTCGGCACAGAATAGAGCTGCAAAAGTATCGATGGTACTATCGATAGTATCGATAGTTTTATTTTAAATGGACTATCGATAGTTTTTACCCGATAGCGATACTATCGCCGAAAAAATATTAGCTTCAAAAAGATTGACACTTGCTGAAAACTTAATCAAAAAGGGAACCGTTTTAAAAATCTTTATATCATTTTGGAATAATTCTACTTTTTGAAGTATTAATGCAATGATAGTAATCTCGTATTAATGTTATTGCGAAATTTAAGGTCCGAACAGAACAAGCACGGCATGGTGGAAGATCGCCTGAGTTAAAATAGACTGGAATGGCAGTAAACGCCAAAAACTGTCATTTGTGTGTTCAGAAGTACCAAGTTGTAATGAAAAAACCCGTAGTTTTACGCAAAATCTTACAATTCCTTAAAATATCCGATACTATCGATAGTATCGATAGTTTAAAAACAAACTATCGAAAATATCGAATGGGAGGACTATCGATAGTTTTGCAGCTCTAGCACAGAAGAATTAAACACTCTCACTTGTTTTTTGTACATTGGTTAAAGAAGTGACACATTTTTGTGTCAGAAGTTTAGACTTTGTGAGAAAGTAGTTTTGGTAAAAAAAATGAGAAAAAAAAGGAAAACAATGTTTTGATATAAAAAAAGTTTTTGATGAAAAATAGTTTTTGAGAAAAATATTAAATTTTTGATAAAGAAAACAAATTTTTGATGAAAAAAATTATGGTTATAAAAAAAAATTTTTGATGAAAAAAAAAAAAATATGTAACAAAAGAATGTTTGATGAAAAAAAAAAAATTATGAAAAAAAAAAATTAAAATTTGATAAAAAAATTATGAAAAAAAAAGAAATTGATGAAAAAAAATGCATGCGAATTTTGTACTCTTGCCCAAAACATTAAATCATGATAATGTTTTGCGTAAGATTTGGGTGTACAAAAGTGAAATATCAGTCGAGGACTCACACTCAAAATAATAACTCTGTAAAATACTCTGTAAAATGATTGTAATCTCAATTCAACAGATATTTGACAGAGTTTTCTGTCAAATTACAGATTTAAAGTAAATAATTTGTATTTTGTTGTGGCAAAAAAACAAAGTTTCCTCTGTTATATTACTTTTTACTTTGTAATTTTAATTTTACAGATAATTAACAATACAAATTTAAGCAAAATACTTCGTATTTTTTATAACCAAAAAAGTTTTCTGTTTTCAGTAGTTTTTGTTTTTGTTACCAAACATCGAAATTTTATTTATGAGAAAAAGTAGCAAAAAAAAATTATAAAAAAACATCTTTTCAGAAATCTTATAAAAATTTTACAAAGTTACATGAATTTAACTCTGTGAATTTACACAGTTTTTTCTGTAATTTTTTTTTTGCATCTAATGCATTTAACAAATATTTGTAAATTTACATAGTTTTCTTTGCTAAATGGTGGTTTATTTAACCAATATTTTACTAGAAACTCTGTAAATTAACAGTTTTTTATACCCTCCAACTACAGTATGGGGGTACAGTAGAATCTCACAAATTAGAACTCTCACAAATTAGAACTGTCCAGAAATTAGAACCGGCTATTTTAATGTATTGGACGCTCTAAAATTAGAACCTGTGGTTCTAATTTCAGGAAGTTTTTTTTTTTTTTTTATTTACACTACCAAATATTTTTTTTATAGTTTTTTTTTTAACTAAATAGGGGAAAACCCGAATTGTATGTAGTTAACGCTCTAAAATTAGAACCAGTGGTTCTAATTTCTGGACTTTTTTTTTGTTTTTATTTTCACAATTCCATAAGTGTAAGAGAAATCGAAAAATGGAATGACGATTAGTTTAATGACGGATCAAATAGCAGTGACGATGATATAATCGATGTAACGCCTGTTATTTCTCATTTCAAAGCCCTTAAAAGTGTTTTTTTTACAAATTAAATGTGTTATAATAATTTAATATTAACAAAAAGATAGTTTTATGTTAAAATAAAGCAGTCGTAACTATTTTTATTATTATTTTATCATTTTCTTTGAAAAAAAAAATGTCCAGAAATTAGAACTTTTCAGAAATTAGAACTACCCGAGGAACAAAGTGGTTCTAATTTGCGAGATTCTACTGTATACTCACTTTGTCATTCCGTGTGTAACGCATCAAAATATCGGTCTAGGACCCCATAAAGTATATATATTTATGATCAGTGATCGATTCTAAGACATTCTAGCGATGTCCGTCCGTCCGTCCTTCCGTCTGTCCGTCCGTCTGTCCGTCTGTCCGTCTGTAGTTAACACGATACAGTCCAAAATAAAAGAGCTAGACTCCCGACATTTGGCACGAATATGTCTTATGTTCATAGGCAGGTTAAGTTCGAAAATGAGAAAAATCGGCCCTGTGGGAAAAAAGTTCCCCCTTGAAGAACTAAACCAACCTCTGAAAAATACCATATTTTAACATGAATTTTTGTGTTTTTGTTTAACAAATGCACCATTTTTCTGCAACAAAAAGTTCAAAGTCCTGCATTTGGACCCAGAGAATTAGAAAATGTCGTTTTTTCGGCCCGCCCCCCTTTTATGGGCGTGGAATAAAACATTTTTTTTTAATAATGATAATCTTGTATTTCTTTAGTGCAAAAAGCATAAGAATGAATTTTTAAATACATATTCGAGGGAAAATTTACCCCCCTCAATTACAACTAGCAACCCCCTGACCCCCCCCCCCAAAAAAAATAAAACGCCCCTGATTTTTTTTTTTGCATGTTGGAGGGTATAAAAGATTCGGCACAGCCGAATTTAACACTCTTACTTGTTTTTGTTCAAATCATTTTACAGAGTTTTAAAGTAAAATTACAGAGGTTTCTCTGTCAACAAGCTTTCATATTTAACCAATATTTTACTAGAAACTCTGAAAATTAACAGTTTTTTTTTTGCAAATTCATTTTACAGATTTTTTAGTAAAATTACCAAGAAATGTTGCTAGCTGGAAAAGTATGGTGTACTCTGTTAAATTAGCAGAGTTTTTTTGTAATTTAACAGAGTTATTATTTCGAGTGCAATTAAAAAACCAAAAGAGCTGTACATTTCGTAAGTGAGTGCAAAAATAATTGCAAAAAAATGTTTTTACATTTTGGAGAGTATCAAAGATTCGGCACCAAGGAATATAACACTCTCACTTGTTTTATGTACATACGATAAACAAATTGAAAATTTTTATGCGAAAAGCTTAGACTTACAAGGGAAGTCTCCCTAGTATCACCCGCGGATCTTTATGGAATTGGTTTTATTTTGCAGTTTTTTTCGTTTATCTCCTATATTATGCAAAGAACCCTAGTTATGTTGCATACCAAATGAAAGGTCTTTGGAAAACCTATCTACGTGTGCTAAGAACTTGTCCAAACATGCACAACTTTTCGTCATATTGAGTAAAATACCAAAATAATAGGACATTTTTGTTAATAAGTCAAAAAATATGAACTTCTTTGGTCCGTTGTTAGCACCACGAGATAGGTATTTTTAATACCTTTAATCTGTCTATATTAATTTTGTTTAAATGCGCGTAAGGCGTAAAAAACTGAAAAAGGTCAATTTCCCCCCATACAAATCGACCCCCCCAAAAAATGAGTTTGGGCCGCTAAAAAAAAAATTAGTGTGGAATTAATTTTCGTTTTCAACAACATATCCAAATTTCCTGAAGATCGGAGGGTGACACCTGACTTCCCCTGTTAGTGAAAAAGTAGTTTTGGTAAAAAAAAATATTTTTTTCACGAAAAACAAAATTATGTTAAAAAAATTTAATAAACCCAAAATTTTTGGTGAAAAAAAGTTTTGATGAAAAAAAGTTTTTGATAAATTTTTTGATGAAAGGAAACATTTTTTGATGTAAAAAAAATTGATAAAAAAATATGCAAAAAAAAAATTTTTGGTGAGAAAAAAATTGATAATAAAAAATTTGATAAAAAAATTTGATTAAAAAAATTGCCAAAAAAAATATGTTAAAAAAAATTTATGAAAAAAAAATTTTTAAAAAAAAAAAAATGGTAAAAAAAAATTAATGTAAAAAAAAAATTTATGAATAAACAAAAAAATTGTTGAAAAAAAATTTTGATGAAAAAAAAAAATTTTTATGAAAAAAAAAAAATTGATGAAAAAGAAATTTGATGAAAAAGAAATTTGGTGAAAAAAAAAAATGAATAAAAAAAAAATTTGATAAAAAAAAAAAAAAAAAATGATAAAAAAATGATAAAAAAATGATGATCAAAAAAAAGTTTGATGAAAAAAAAAAAAATTATGAAAAAAATGATAAAAAAAAATTTGATGAAAAAAAAAAAAATTTTTTTGTTGAAAAATAATTATGTTACTTTTTCTTCACCAGCTGGTGAAAAACGGGATTATTCAAGGCGAGGTGAATTATTATTCAAGTTACAAACACATGTTATTAAAATTTTTGGTTTAAAGAACATGAAAATAGTAATTCTTGTTCGTTAATTGTTATTTAATCAAAGTGAGGTGGCGTCCTGCAACTTTTTTAAAATTAGGCACCAGCTAAAACCATTATCATGTGAAAAAAAAATTTGATGAAAAAAATTTATGAAAAAAAATTTTCATGAAAAAAAACTTGTATAAAAGTTACAAATAAAAATAAATTTGATGAAAAAAAAAAAATATGAAAAAAAAAAATATTAAAAAAAAAAATATTAAAAAAAAATTTATGAAAAACAAAAAAAAAAATATGAAAAAATTTTTAATTTTTTTTATTGAAACTGATAAATTTCACAAATATTTCTTTTTAATTCTCATTAACTATTTTTTGTTAAGGAAATACCTCACATATTTTTCTACTATAAAGAAGAAGTACTCCAATCTTAATGAATTTTCTTTTGTTGTATTTTTTTTTTGTTCTATTAAATCCCATCTATTGTTTTCAAAGCTACATTCAACACTTTAGTGTAAATATATGATATTAGACGATACATACATAGATACATATATTAGGGTGGGTCGATGAAATGCATATTTGCGAATCTCGTTAACTAATAGCAAAAACTCGACGCGCATTTTCGAGCTGATAACGGGAAAAATTATGAAAAAATTTTAGGAGGGTACTTTTAGGCCTCTACAAGCGGTTTTAGTTCGCGGTTTTTGGAAAAAAAAATATTTTTTTTAATTTTTTAAAAATATTTTAAAAATTAAGTAAAATAATGCTTATTACGAAATAAGTTCCAAAAAAAATTTATCTCGTCAATTTTAGCAAGTAGATGCATTTTTATACCCAGGAAAGTTCGATTTATATATATAAAAAAAAATATTTTTTATTTCAAAATAGCACTCAAATGGTGCATAAGGCCGATTTAAGAACATGAATGATAAAAATAAAAAAATTGCGGGTATTTATAGCAATCCACAAGTGCAAAAAAATCGCAAATTACAAAAAAATTCAAATTGGGTATCAAAATTTTGGTAAAATAAAGCGTTTTAAAAAAATGATAAAAAACAAAACAAATTGGCGGCTATTTGTAACAATTCGCAAGTGCAAAAAATTCGCAAGTACTAAAAAAAATAAAAAAATGGAAAAATGGGTATCAAATTATTGGCAAAATATACTTATAAGTTGTTTTGAAACATAAAATTTGATACCCCTTTTTCCATTTTTTAATTTTTTTTTTGGTACTTGCAAATTTTTTGCACTTGCGGATTGCTATAAATACCCGCAATTTTTTATTTTTATCATTCATGTTCTTAAATCGGCTTTATGCATCATTTGAGTGCTATTATGAAATAAAAAATATTTTTTTTATATATATAAATCGAACTTTCCTGGGTATAAATATGCATCCACGGGCTAAAATTGGCGAAATAATTTTTTTTTTGGAACTTGTTTCGTAATAAGCTTTATTTTACTTAATTTTTAAAATATTTTTAAAAAATTAAAAAAAATATTTTTTTTCCAAAAACCGCGAACTAAAACCGCTCGTAGAGGCCTAAAAGTACCCTCCTAAAATTTTTTCATGATTTTTCCCGTTATCAGCTCGAAAATGCACGTCGAGTTTTTGCTATTAGTTAACGAGGTTCGCAAATATGCATTTCATCGACCCTCCCTAACATACATACATAAGTATATCTTGTAGATACGATACACAATATGACTTTTAATTATAGCAATAACCGTTATTTATTGAGAGAGCAAAATGAAGAAAATAAGAAAAACAAAAATAATAAGAAAATTTTGTTGTGGGTTAAACGGTTTAACAGTAATTATCCTTATAATGAATATAATTTGTAAACATTTTGTTAATATCATTATTCCCAATACAGAAATTTCGTAAGTAATAAAGAGAATTAAATTATAATGATAAGATTTTTCTTAAATATTATTGTCAAGGACAAAGAATTTGTATAATTATAGAATTTTTTGGTGAGTATGCATGATATTTAAATGGGAATTGTTATCAAAATGCCCACATTTTCGATTTTCCAAGAAACAATCAATTATATTGAAAAACAATTATATTGAAAAAATATTTTTTTCAAGAAAACTTTTTCAATTTTTTTTCAAAGTGTTTTTTTATTCGTTATTAAAACCATTTTTAAAACGATTGAGACTAATAATTGAAAAATTTTCTAACAAATAAAATTTTCTATAAAATGTCTTAGCAGATTTCTTTGCTGTTTTTGACAGATTTCTGTACTGAATTCACCAAGATAAACATGACATATTTTCAGCAAACTGTGTCTGCTAAAATCAGCAGATTTCTCATATGGCTCAAAATGTTATTTTCAGCAGATTTTTCTGGTGATTGGACAGATCATTTATTTTGAGTGTTGTTACTCATGTTGGCTATAAACTCTAAAGCTAATTACAATACAAAGTAAAACCTATTTTACACTATCACACTTTTCCATTATACACATCAAAATTTATCAACATCTTAAAGATTTTTGTGTTCCTTTTTGATTGAAACCTGGTCGTATCTAATAAGTCAACAATTTCTGGTAAAAATTTTGTTTAAAATATTTCCCCAACATGGTAAATTACGTTTGTATAATACAAAAGTATAATAGTGTAAAGTGGGTATAATTGTGGAAAATTCTGCACTCAAAAAATTATCAACTGTTTGTAGTTTATTTAAAAAGTTTTACGTTTTGTCATTTTTAAAAGAAAAACCATTTGTTTAATGTTCAGTTATTTCAAACAACATAAAAATAAAGACTTTCATTAGCATTCAATGCTTAAAGTCATTTATTGTTGTTCTGTAAGTAAAAATGAGTGATTATTCTTTAATTTTTAATGATTTGTGTAGGTTATTTTTTTTTTAATTGTTGTAATTTTTAATGAAAAGTCATTAGTTTTTATCTTCTTGTGTGGGTTATTTTTTTGTAGAAAAAATGTCAAAAAATTATTTATAGAAACACGTTTGTATCAATCAGAGCTTCAAAGAATGAATTCCTTTTAGAATGAATTCTCCACAAAAAAGCCATTCAATTTTCGTAGTCAGTGAATGCATTCGATTTTATAACTCAACATTGAATGCAGTCCTTGGAATGAATTCGATTGAATGGAAAAAATGAATGCATTCGATTTCTTGTTCATTCGATTTAGAAAAATCGAATGGATTCGATTTTTAATCATTCCACTGCGATCGATTTTTTAAATAGATAGAGCCAAACGGTGCCAAATTTTGGTCCATAGCATCACCGGCCCTCTTTACGTGTGGTGATCTTAATGGGCCCTAATTTGAACCAAAAAAATTGGTATTCCCGAAAATTTTAAAAATCCATATATCATGTAATTTTTAAATTCAAAATTAGGGCCCATTGAGGTCAGCACATGTGAAGAGTGTCGGCGAGACTATGGACAAAAAATTGGCTCCGTTTTTATCTATCTTGGTAAGATTTTTTAAGTCTTTTATGCAATGAATGAAAAAGTTATTTAATTTTTCAAATTGAATGAAAAGAAAATCGATTACATTCGCTAGGAATGCATTCGATTTTTAAAGTCAAAGGAAAAAAAATTGAATGCATTCGATTTTTGAAAGTTGAATGAAAAAAAAAAAAATAATGCATTCAATATTTATAAATTCTAAAGTGAATTCATTTAATACGCTAAAATGTGATTGGGGAATGTAATCACTAAATTTTCATTCAAAATGCCAAATCGATTTAAGAAATGAAATCCTTCGAAGCTCTGGTATTAAGTGACTTTGGCACAATATGTAGAGTGTCTGGCCAGAATGAAGTTAATTGCGGGATCGATTCCCCAAAATTTTTTTAAATTTTTTTCTTAAAAAATAACCTACGAAATCATTAATTTGTAATGTTTTCGTAGGTAATTCTTTTTAATTTGTTAGTAAAAATAATACAACAACTGTAAATTTGTACTGTTTGTGTAGGTTATTTTTTTTTCCGAATTTTTTGGTAAAAAAAAAAGAAAGTGACGTTATTTTTTGATGATCAATGTTATTTATTTTAGAAAATTTTACTAACAGTAAAAAAATAATGTTGATGTTTTTTAAAACAAATGAATAAATACTGGGATGGTTTTCAAATGTTTTATCACTTGTTTTAAATATGTTTTGCATTTGTTTTTGCCTACAAAATATTTTGAGTGTAAAAAAATTATAGAA
Source organism: Pegoplata infirma (assembly GCA_963921195.1). Classification (NCBI taxonomy): domain Eukaryota; kingdom Metazoa; phylum Arthropoda; class Insecta; order Diptera; family Anthomyiidae; genus Pegoplata; species Pegoplata infirma. The sequence continues at coordinate 167,964 of CAWUER010000261.1, forward strand.
TTAAAAACAAAAACCGAAAAGTGAAAAATTCATAAGATAACAAAACAATATTACCAAAGAAAATTTGCATGATTGTCATTTTAATGAAATATAACATCGAGCTAAAAAATTTTCGCCAAAAAAAATTCTAAAAAAATTTAAATTTTTTTTTCGAATTGAAATAAAAAATTTTACGTTTTACAGTAAATATGAAAATGTCATCGCTTTATTTTGGAATAAAATTTTCAATTAACTTGCAGATTAGATATTGAAAAAATCTCAACACTTCTCTTCTTCGTAGCAAATATTACTCTCGTGAAGGTAATCTTTTACAGCTATTAAAAATGCTACTCACGTATCTATAACGCATGTATGTAGAGTTTTTCTTTTCCCGGACTTTTTTATTTCCCGGGAAAGCGGGATTCATTTTTAAATTTCCCTGGATCCCGGAAATTCCCGCAAAAACTAAAAACAGAAATTTTTTGTCAAAAAAACATATAAAAACCTTATGAATGCGATTACACTATTTATAATGTTTATTAAGACCATAAAAATCGTATTTAGTAACTTTAAAATAAACAAAAAAAGAAGTTTCGAGAAAAAAAGAAAAATTTTCGTTACCCAGTTTTTATAAAAAAAAACGGCCCAAATATGTCGAAGTCACTTAAAAGTATTTTTTTAGGAAATATGGTATTTCATATCGCTTTATCTGTTGTAATAATAAAAATTCATCAATTATAATAATTCATATCAGTTTATTTTTTACAATTGGTTCTCAGCGCTTTGCCTCTAAAACACAATGAAACTGAATATCTCAATTATGTCTCTGAAACAGAATGTAACTGTTTCAGTGAAATGAAATTATAAGAAAATTTACCCCAAAAAATTAAAAAAAAAAAAATTAAAAATTCTTGTTTTCAAAAGAAAAACCCGTTAATTTTAGAGTCATTCGTTACACAGATTTTATATCAATTTATCGATTTAAAAAGAATCATGTCCAGAGACATAAATATTTTCTATAGAAACAAATTATCATTTGCAAATTTTTATAATGCAGGTCTAAGAAAGAAAATTTCTCAGCTTCTAAAAAAAAGTGTCAGGTTCTGATAACACAGTGCAACAACCAAAATCGGAATGGAATGCAACCAGAAGCAAATGAAAGCATAACAAACCGCTAGATTTTTTTACACGCATTTGAAGTTGGTGAACTTTTATTGTAATTATAATAAGTGCTTGAAAATTGTATAAGGCGTATGAGTAATTTTGCAACTGCCTTTAAATAATAATCATACGCAACTGTGAACAGTGGATTATTTTTAATAATTTGGCTATTCAGTAAGTAGGTACGAGACCGATTGCAGCGAAATTCAAACCGGTTATAGCTAACGTAATTTCGAGCATAAGTTTAGACGCTGGACCCCACATGTCCAATAAGTGCCCCAACAGGGGCTCCTAAAGGGCACAAAAGCTTCAAAGGCTTTAAAATCACCAACTTTAAATGCGTGTAAAAAATAATCTAGCGCTAAACTAAAAAAACGTTTTGAGGGTTTTGTTATGTAAAATGTAAACGTTCAATTGCTTTTGGTTTCATCCCACTCCGATTCGGAAAGTTCGATTTTGTATCACTGTGTAATTGTATCCTATCGAAGATTTAGATATTGTGAGACTTTTTTCATTTCGTAAGTCTCAGATTTTATGATTTTTTTTAGTTAGAAGGTCTCTTTTGGATTACCTTTTGGGTTCTTCTTGTCCCTGCGTACGTTTCTGTCATCAATTATCAAGAATTTTAATAAAAATCTATAAAAAATCACATACAAAATAATCAATAGAAGTGGAAAAATCAACAATTTCAAAGAAACTAAAATTCCCGGGAATTCCCGCTCTATTTCCCGGGATTTCGGGATCAAAAATTTACGGGAATTCCCGGGAATTCCCGTGAAAAACTCTACATGTATGTCGTCGACATGGTCATAACAAACAAACAAAAAAAAACGATGTTTTTACATGTTATTGTACGGTTTTGTTCAACATGGCTATTAGGGTTACAAGATTGTCTACTACATGCAATGCACACGCACACAAACAAACATGCGTTCATAAAAGTGTACATATGGAATCAAGAAATACATACAGCAAAGCAATCTTTTAGAGTATTAAAAGAGTCTACACTAACATAATAAATACAGTTGCCACAAATTTTCCAACTTCATGTTACAAACTCAATACAGTTATGGCAACCGTAATACGGTTGTGACAACCGGAATGTAGTTGTAACCACGGAATGACCGGTTGAAACAACCTCAAACATGACGTTGGTATATTTTCGTTTGGGACAGTTTTTGCAATGAGAGCTAATTTCATAAAAATGCCATTTTGTATGGGAGCCCCTTTAAGGAGTGGAGAAAGGGAGAAGTTTTATTCAGACAAAATGCGGTCTTAACAAATATATAGCGCTCCCATGGTGCCTTCTAGAGTGGTAAAATTAGTTTGCTTAATAATCTTGACAATTGAATCTGACAAACTCAGAAACACGTGTCGATTAAGTCTTGCAAAAATTACCAACATAACTAAATTTAAAACAGAGAAATATTTTTTTTTTTAAATCGACCTCGAACTAGAATAAATTTATTCAAAATATATAATTTTAAAGGTCGAATAAAACAATTTTTATTTTTGATTAAAAATTAATCAGACGTTAATAAATATAATGTATCGCAAGACATATTTATTTTGAATTTTAAAAAATTAAAAATTTTGATCGCCGTGTGCACTCTAATTTTGGGCTATAGGCCTTAAGTTTGTACCATATAATTTTAGTAGAAAATGCATGCTGCTTGTTAGTGTTACAAAACAAAAATCTTCCAAATTCGTTGATGATGAACGAATTTCGTATAACGGAAACTGGGGTAAGTCGCTAATAACAGAAGGCTGTATATACATATCTGCTCTAAAAAGGGATTAACCTTAATAGCATCGACAGTCTCTCATTGTTCGGCGTCAAAATACAGTCAGCTCCTTTAAGTTCACTGTAACCATAATTCACTGTAGTATAGGACAAAGTATAGAAGTATGAGTAATTACTTTTACGCACGAATCAACAAAAGATTGTTTAAGTATGTATTTACATGTGTGCATATGTATGTTTACATGTAGAAATGCATGTCTCTGTGTTTGTAAGTGTGTATAACATGCGGTTAATTTTGTTGGTTTTGTGTTAACTGTCAGTTCAAAAGACAACTTTTTAATGACCACAAGTAGTTTTGTGTGTGTGTGTGTAAATACATGCACAAACCCGCACTTTCATAAACATGTACATATGTTTATCAAAGAGTGCCTTAGAGTACACCTAGCCTTCCACTTATGAATCAGGTAAGATCCTGTTAACTATATTTCAAACAAATTCCTTATAATTCCACGCAAGTTTCTATTAAAATGGGAAAAATATATAAAAAAGTGAATGAAAATATGATAATGACTAAAAAGCATGTGTATCGAGGGATGCGTATGATAATATTAATATATCGGTATGACCATAAAGTTTTTTTTTTTTAAATTTATTCTTAAAGTTTACTTTTTATAATTAATGATTTTATACACTGAATTTTAACAGCAACCAATATTAATGATAAAGAAGTGAACAAATGTAGTGATGCTACTTCCACATACTCACATAAGCAAAATAAATTCTGAAACAAATATTTTAATTCAATATTTTATTTTTTAACCTAGAAAGTTTTTGATATGTCAAAATCCCCACGGACATTTTTCGCTTTTCCGGTAAGGGATTTTTAATATAATTTTAAAGTCAACTACAAGTATTCTTCATCTCTGTTTGCTATCCCCTTGAAGTGTAGCAAGAAGCTTCCTTTTTCCGAAATTCCCAAGTATATCACAACTTCCAGTCTTAGACCAAGTGTTTCCTGGAAATGTCATTTAGTATGAGTATATTGTTTGCAGGCTAATACATATGCGTCTCAAAAAACTGATGAAAACCAGTAACATTTAGTGACTGAAACTCAACTGTACTTAATCGGCCTAGCGCTGTTATCACCCCCGACTATGGGATCGGAAGATTTGGTCCTAATCAGTTTATCTTCCATAATTCCCTACGATGACGACTTTTGGCTTTAAAAACGGTTTATGAATGGTACGTGGAATATAAGAACTCTCTCCTACAAACTAAACATTAATATCCTAATATGTAATATTATGTAATTAATATCATAATATCCTAATATGAATACATTTATCTCGTAACTTCGCGAAACCCCCTTGCCGAAATTTACTCTTTTGTTTAAACCTTTTGAATACTGGACCGCTTTCGCTGGATTGCAGCACCAACCTGACCGTGTAAATTTCCAACATATATGCTAAACATTAGGGGCCTCTGTTAAGTCTTTCAAAAGTTAGCAGACAGACGGACAGACGGACGGATGAACGGATGGATGCACGGACGGACATCACTATATCGTTTTAAAATCGATCGATGATCATGAATATATATAATTTATGGGGTCCTAGACCAATATAAATCCGCCAGATATGATAAAAGGTTGTGGCTAGAAGATCAAGCAAGTGCTGCCGAAGAAGCCGCGAGAATCGGTGATATTAAAAAATTATACCAAATAACTAGGTGCATATCGGGAAAACCAGCTCATAACTGCTCCTCCATCAGAGACACCGATGGAAAGTTGATAACCGCTGCTGATAAACAACTTATCAGATGGGTCGAACATTTCACTCATACCCTCAATAACCCTATTGGATTGTTACCCGTGATTCAACACCCTGATGAACCCAATAACACCCTTCTTTTTCAAGGTATTAACTATGATGTGCCAAGCAGAACAGAAGTACTGAATGCTATAAAAAGTTTAAAGAGTGGCAAAGCTCCGGGCAACGATAACATAACTGCAGAAGTCCTTACGTGTGATCCAGAATTAGCTACGTCAATGTGGCTTCCATTGCTACATAAAATATGGAATGAAGAAATCCTACCATCGTCTTGGAATGAAGGAGTTTTAATAAAAATTCCAAAGAAAGGAAACTCACATGATTGTAACAACTACAGAGGAATAACTCTACTACCAATTCCAAGTAAGATTTTGAGCAAAATTATACTATCCCGAATTTCAGAAGCAGTATTAAAAACATGCCGCGAAAACCAATTTGGGTTTCGTGAAAATAGATCGTGTGTTGACCTCATAAACACCGTAAGAATAATTTTTGAACAATGCAACGAATTTAGAACATCTGTGTACGCGGCGTTTATTGATTTTAAGAAAGCTTTCGATAGCATTAATAGATCGTTTTTATGGAATGTCTTAGAGAGAAGAGGAATGCCAATAAAAATCATTAACCTTATAAAAGCCATGTATAATGGATTTTGTTGTAGAGTACTTCACCAAGGCATGCTTTCTGAAGCATTCGATGTAGAATCTGGAGTAAGACAAGGCTGTATACTGTCACCACTTTTATTTATTTTGATCCTAGACGAAGTTATGAGAAGCACTGTCCAGGGTAGGAAAGGAATCCAATGGAACCCATTTACACATCTCGAAGACATCGAATATGCTGATGATATATGTCTGATGAGCCAAAAACTTAGCAGTCTTCAGGAGAACCTAACGGAACTTAACGAAAACGCTAAAATTGCAGGACTGGAGATAAACATTAAGAAGACGAAATTTATGTCTGGTGGTTACAGTGCATTACATCAACCAACATTAATAATTGGTAATGAGGAACTCGAAAATGTTCAAATTTTCAACTACCTTGGCAGTACTGTTGGTAATAGGAGTGGAGCTGAAGAAGATGTCACGAACCGGATAAACAAAGCCAAGTCTACGTTTGGTATGTTAAATAACATTTGGCGATCTAGTCAAATATCAAAAAATACAAAACTAAGAATTTTTAACTCAAATGTAAAATCGGTTCTGTACTACGCATGCGAGACCTGGAAAAGTACAAGAAGCATTGACAAACGTTTACAGACATTCACAAATAAATGTCTCAGAAATATCCTGGGTATATGGTGGCCAAATCGTATAAGTAACGCAGACTTGTGGTTACACACAAATCAAAAACCAGTTCCAAATGAAATAAAACGAAGAAAGTGGCTGTGGATTGGACATATACTTCGAAGGCCTACAGAAAACATAGCTCGACAAGCACTAACTTGGAACCCTCAAGGTAGTCGACGCCCTGGTGCACCATCAAAAACCTGGAGAAGAACTATTGATGAAGAGTTGGGTACTGCAAATTACAGTTGGAATGACATATGCCGTGAAGCTAATGATAGAGATAGATACAGAGAAGTTGTTGAGGCCCTATGCTCCAACGGGAGAGAAGGATGACAGAAGAAGAAGAAGAAGAAGACCAATATTTCAAGGTGTTACAAACGAAATGACAAACTTATAAAAACCCTCTATCACTAGATTGGAGGGTATAAAAATAAATGCTTAAATGCTGATAAAACACTTCTTCAAAAATCAAGTCGAACAGGGCAATATGATGTCAAAAGACATAAGTTTTTGGCCACAGTTTCCAGTCCAAGTCAGAAATATTGTTTCATAAACAATTTAGAACTTCTAAAAATCCTCACCTTTTGAAATTTACATTTCAGTAGAAATTCTAGTTATTTGCTTTTAAGTAGAGATGGGCGCGAGAGTGAATTTTGACTCACGCACGCTCACGTGAGTAACTAAAACTTTGGTCACGCTCACGAAGATTCACGAAATCAAAATTATAAAAATTTTATTTTACTTTTTTTGAATACTTGCACAAGAAGTATTTAACTTCCTTAAAACAATAAAAAAAAATTATTTAAATAACTATTTTGTATTAACTTCCCTCCAAATTCAATAAAATGACGCTTTCACGATTACGTCAGTAAAAATAAATTTTACTCAAGATCACGCGTGACTCACGCGTGACTCACGCGTGAATCACGTGAATCACGAAAAATTCGTGTCACGCGCGCATCTCTACTTTTAAGTATGTCAAAGAAATTTTACAAGTACACCAATTATTCTCTATCGTAAATAAAATTTCTATTTATAATACAGATGCTATACAAAAATCAATAAAGCGTTATAAAACTATTTCGGTTATATTTATTTCCGTTGTATTTTCCAATATTTTCAATATATTTTTTCACAGCACACCAAACACTTTATGAATTTTTACTATCATATTTTCTCATACACTTGGCCACAATTCCTGTCGATAGTTTCAATCGAGTGCATATGTGATGTTTTGTAGATGATAATTTTTTTTTCTTCCTTTTGGAATAACTACTTGAACAAATATGCAAACATACAAAATAAAACTTAAGTGTCAAAACAGATGCCGCTACAAAGCAATTCAAAAGTTGTCAAAGTGTTGTTTGTTTATTGAAGTACACACATGCACTTGTATCTGTGTTAAATTCGAAAAAAAAAAATAATTTTGATTATGTATTTGTATATTACAAACATAATAAGTTATTTAAAGAGAATTAAGCATTTAATTTTTATTTACGTGCTAACCTGTTGCATTAAAAATAAAAATTGTAAATATTATTTTTATTTTAAATTGATTTAATCCATTTTTATAAAACCACAACGGTTAACCACTGCTTTTTAAATATTTATGATGGAATTTATACAAAAAAAGTGAGAGTGTTGTTATCGGCTAGGCCGAATTTTAATTACTCTCCACTAGGTTAAGAAATATTTTAAAACAAAATTTTAAAAATGCCGAACTTTGACCAAAAACTGGACGTGGGCTATCGGTAGTTTTAAGTAGTTTTGATAAATGAAAAACCTGTTAAATTGGTTATGGCACTGATCGGCACTAAAAAATGTATCAAAAGTGCAAATTTGGTACTTTTTACACTAAAAGTGGAAAGCAGCGGATAAGAAATCATATCTCTGCAACCTACAGAAGGTACAGCGACTGGCGTGCGTGGGTATCACTGGTGCTATTAGATCAGCACCCCAGGCCGGCCTGGAAGTGATACTAGACATTCAGCCCGTAGATATCTACATCAAGAGCACAGCAGCAAAATCGGCTCTTAGGTTAAGAGAGTCACAAATGCTTAAGCAACGCTCTTGGGGACACTCGACCATATTAAGTACGGTGGGCGGGTCGGAATTGGAAGGGAAAACCGACTATATCTCACCGCAGACGAGCTTTAATAGGAACTTCGTAATCAAAATACCAACTAGGGAAGACTGGGCGGCAAACTCTGTTATAACGGGGAATGCGATCTCAATTTTCACGGACGGATCGAAGATGGAGATGAGTACGGGTTCGGGGGTATACTCTAAATGCCTCGGAATCAGGGCCTCAGTGAGGCTCCCGGACAAGTGTAGCGTTTTCCAGGCCGAGGTTTTTGCAATTGACAGGGCCGCGCAGATGATTATGGCAAAGGACCTAAGTCCTTGCGCCATCAACATTTTTGTGGACAGTCTCGCAGCTCTGAAGGCCTTAGGGTCACACACTGTGAAATCGAGAATTGTTAGTAATTTTATACAATCCCTTCATCGAATCAGTCAGCACACAGTCGAGCCAATTTGGGTCCCTGGACATAGTGGGGTCGATGGTAACGAATTAGCTGATGAGTGTGCAAGAGGTGGCTCCGAGTCGGTGGGGGAACGTGTCGAACCGGATATCTCGGTTCCTATAGTGGAGTTGATGAACGAAATTGATAGGATATCGGAGAATATGATGAGGGATAGGTGGATATCGCTGACCACGTGCAGGATATCGCGGACCATGTGGCCACTGCCAAATCCTAAGAGGACAGAAAGTCTTCTTACCTTTTACCTTTAGCCTATTAGTAGGAGTACTGACGGGACTCTGTATAATCGGCCAAATGGCCGTTCGTATGGGAATTTCTGACAGGGACTTTTGCAGAAGTTGTGGAGAGGTGGAGGAGGAGGAGTCAGTGAGGCACTTGTTGTGTGAATGTCCGGGTCTGATGAAACGTCGTCTTAAGTATTTGGGGCAACGATTTTTTGATGACTTATGGCGTTTTCTTTTCTGAAACAAAATGTTGCACCCTTAAATAGTATCATTTGTAAAATGTAGCCACAACACTTTTAATGTGTTGCCAGTTTTGTGATTACAAAAAAACAAAAAATTGAAAAAATTTTTCTTTCAACCAAAATATTGGCAATCAGCTGTTTTTATAAGGCAATTTTACTACCCCGTCAATTTATGAAAGTGGGAAAAGTGTGACATTTTCAAACTTTAAAAATGCAACATTTTTAGAAAAAAACAAAATAAATTTTTAAAGTGTTGCCAGTTTTTTAGAAAAGAACAAAAAAAGTGCAATATTTTTTAAAGGGACGATAAAATGTGACATTTTTTGCCAGAAAAGAAAACGCCATTAGATTGCCTAAACAGTGTCCCATTGACGTCTCTAGATGAATACCTTAGGGAATCGGGGTGGTTTGAGAGGTAGAATTTTGTATATCATGGGAGTAGGGAGACAACTTTAGGGGAATCACAATGGGCCTTATGGCCTCCGAGTGAATTCGCCAAATCGGCGGACGCCCATCCAACCTAACCTAACCTAACCTACACTTAAAATAATACTGCCTTAAAATTTTAAATGTCAAGAAGTAATAATACTGCCTTAAAATTTTAAATGTCAAGAAGTGTTAAGCTTTTTTCATTAATGCAAAGCTTTTTCCAGTTTCGAGCTGGCAAGCCTACATTTTAACTGATGAACAAAGGCGTAAGTATTAACTGTTTGTTGTTTATTTAAAAAGTTTTACGTTTTGTCGTTTTTAAAAGAAAACCATATGTGTAACGTTCAGTTTTTTTAAATGACTATTTATGTTCTTTGTTTCAAAAATAACAACATAAAAAATAAAGACTTTCATTATCATTCAATTTGTAAAGTCATTTATCTTTGTTCTGTAAGTAAAAATAAGTGATTCTTCTTTAATTTTTAATAATTTTTGTACGTTATTTTTTTTTACTCATTAGTTTTTACCTACGTTTGTGGTTATTTTTTTGTTGAAAAAAAAAAAACATTCAAAAACTTATTTTTAGAAATAGAAAAACATGTTTGTATCAAGTGACTTTGTCACGATGGGTAGATTGTCTAGCCAGAATATAGTTGATTGCGGGATCGATTCCCCAAAATGTTATTAAACATTTTTTAAAATATAATTCAATAACAAAACTTTAAAAATTACCCATTAATTTTTAATGATTTCGTAAGTATTTTTTTTTAATTTGTTGGTAAAAATAACACAATAATCACTCATTTTTAATGTTTTTGGATATATTTTTTTTTTTTAGAATTTGTTGGTAATAAAAAAAATGACAGTGACGTTATTTTTAATGTTCAATGTTATTTATTTTAGAAAATTTTATTAACAGTAAAAAATAAATTTTGATGTTTGCTAAAACAAATTAATTATTACTGGAATGGTTTTCAATTGTTTTATCACTTGTTTTAAATATGTTTTTCATTTGTTTTTGCCTACAAAATATTTTGAGTGCAAGATTTTTTCAGTTTCCTACATTTTAACTAATGTACAAAGGCGTATGATTAATAAATATATATTACATTTACATAAAGTATACGCATAGTTGCATTTTTTAATGCAAATTCACACAGTACTTTGCGTGGAAGAAGTTAGCAATTGTTTGCAAATAATTCAGCCATAATATATTTTTTATTGAATGGGTCATTTTTGACCCCCTACCAAGATAGGTTAACGATTTTTTTAAAGATAGTATATTAATACAAAATAATAGTTGGGGTTAAAAACCGTTTTATACTTGTTTATATCACAAAATATAAGCTCTTAACCTAAAATTGTCTGCGGTGGTCATTTTTAAACCCCAGCCAATGTGGGTTAAACACGTCCTAGATCGGAAAGATTTCATGACAGACTTAAAGTTATCTAATAGAATGCCATGACACCAAAAAACAGGTAATTTGCCCAAAAATAAAATTTATAAGACTTTATTAATCCAAATTATTGATAAAGCCAGCATTCCTTGAAATCCGCTAACTTTCCCCCGCGATTCCCGAAAAGTGGCCCGACAGATATCCGCCATATTTCACATTTTTCTTCTCCAAGGTGTTCTTAATGAATACAGAAAAAACAAGTAGAAAAATTAAATTCGACTTGGTCGAATCTATGAATACCCTCCACAATGTTATCTGATAGTAATTTTTTAAAAAAATTGCATTACAAATTTTTATTAGAAATATATTATTTTGAGTAAAATTTTTTTGTGAGTGTAAAATTTTTTTGACTTTCAACATTTTTTTGAGTGTGAATTTCATTTAAAAAAAAATAATTAAATTAAAAATTAAAAAAAAAAACATTTTTTTTTTTTTGAGTGTAAATATTTATTAGAAATATATTATTTTGAGTAAAATTTTTTTGTGAGTGTAAAATTTTTTTGACTGTCAACATTTTTTTGAGTGTGAATTTCATTAAAAAAAAAAAATAATTAAATTAAAAAAAAAAAACATTTTTTTTTGAGTGTAAATATTTTTTTTAGTGTACTATTTGTTTGAGTAACAAAATTACTTTGTAAAATATTTTTGTTGTTTTATACCTATACGTATATGTTAAAAAAATATATTTCACATATTTCCCTCAGTTTATTTTACCATCCTCGTCTTTAAAAACCAAAAACAAACTAATATTTGATTTTTTTCCAAAAATACTTACTATACACCGTTACATACAGTTACAAAAACAAAAACAATAACAAATATTTACTTATCTAACAAGTAAACTGCACCCCACGGCAGGAAAACAAACAACAACAAGTTTAAAAAAACTGGTATTTCACCATGCTTTTAAAACTTGTTTAACGAGTTTTCAACAGTTTAAGGTGAAAAAAATCTAAAATTCAGATCCTTGCTTATAACTTTTGAACCACTGAACCGATTTTGCTGAAATTCAAAACCAAATAGACTTGGGGAACGACAAAGATATGTGACACGTTTCAGCAGAATTGTCTTTCGAAAGTTAGAGTGGTTTTAATCTCATAAGTTCGCAAAATTCACTTGCCGAAATTTACTCTTTTGCTCATAGCTTTTGAACCACTGCACAGTGGAAAATTTTGGTCATTTCCGAATCAAAAATCTGTAACTTTTGATTGGATCAATATTTTTGTATGCCGTCTTTTTTGTTGAATAGGTGAGACTTTAGGCTTTAATTTGTGTTTTTAATCATAAAAATCGACTGACGAGAACTAAAGTTGTGAAGGGTTAAAAATACATTTTCGATATTTTTGTTGAATTTTAGTATAAAAGTAAAATGTTAGGACGAGTTAAATAGGTATTTTTATATTTTCTAATTATTTTCAATTGAATTTTGCAACAGATATTTATAATAAGTAATTTTGTAGATAAATTTTTCAGAAAAGGTCAACATTTAGCCCCATAGACTTTTAAGGGCCAAATGTTGCAATTTTTAAAAAAATTACCGGATTCATATAGATTTTCATTGGTGTCAAATATAAAATTTAACTAATATTTTATTGTAATACGACAAAAATAAGGCAGTTATAATAAAAAAATCATATGAAGGTTGCCAAGATAAAAAATTAGTGTTAAATTCCGCTGTTGCCAAATCTTTCCAGAACCCTCCAAAAAGTGAAAAAAATAAATAAATTGTCTTTTTTTGGGAAATGGAGTAAGGGGGGGGGGGGGGGGGGGGGGGTTGTCGGCGTGGACTACCTCTACCTTTTTGCAACAAATGTCTACAAACTCATTAATTATAATACGCAAAAATAACACAATTTTAGCATTTATTGTTATAGCCACGCCTCCAAACGGGGGCGGACAAAAAAAAATACGTTTCTCAGTCTCTTTGACAAGCGCAGGTTTTTTAATTCTTATAGTAATCAACATATTGTTCAATTGTTGAACAAATATGCTAAAAAATAAGCAAAAAATGTTTTTTGGGGTTATTTTTGTTTTTTTTTAAGGGGAAATTGTTTAACCCGAGGTCCGATTTTGCCCATTTAAAAACTTAGCCAGTTATAAGTAATTTTTTTTGTCAAACTTCCGGGGTCTAGCTCTTTTGGTTTGGACTACATCGTGCTTTCCACAGACAGACGGACAGACATCGCTAGAATATCTTAAAATTGATCATGGATCAATGTTATATGTATTTTATGTGATCCTAGACCGATATTTCGTTGCGTTACACACGGAATGGCAAATTGAGTAGGGCATAATGAGCGAAAATAATTCATAATAAAATTTTTATTTATTTTTAATTTGAGAGTTCGTCAACATTTTTGCATGCCATTTGTTTAAAGGCACGAAAAGGCAGCTAGTTTTGATATATCTTTTAGATAATAAGTTTAACTTTAATTCTATGTTATAACTAGATTGGAGGAAAACGGCGCAAACAGTTAAAACCTAGTCAAAGTTGCGTAGGTTAGCAAAAAAATATTATATACTTCAAATGAAAAAATGTCAATTCTGCTAACAATATATACAAAGCTCATAACAAAAATAGAATCTGGACAAGTTACCCTTTCCAACATGGTATTACAATCCCAAAAAAAAAATAATTAGAAATATTAAAAATACGCACTTGAATATCGTATAATTTTATATCCCCAAATCTTTAAAGTCGAAAGTTGTGTGTTCTGTCGCCATTTTCGAATACTTCTGTTGACATAATAACTATGATTTATGAAAATAATTATTGCTTGACATCTTAGCTTTACGATAGAACTTGTTTTATGGTTAATTTCAAACATTTGCAAAAATCAATTATGAGATGCATTCACCTTATATAATCCACTGTGCACTGGACCGATTTAGCTGGATTGCAATACCAACCTGACCCGGTAAATACCCAACATATATGTCAAACTTCAGGAGTCTCCATAAAGTCTTAAAAAATTTAGCGTGTTTTCAACGGACAGACAGACAGACAGATGGACGGACGGACGGACGGACGGGCGGACGGACGGACGGACATCGCTAGATCGACTTAAAATCGATCAAGGATCATGAATATATATACTTTATGGGGTCCTAGACCAATATTTCGATGTGTTACAAACGGAATGACAAACTTATATATACCCTCTATCACTAGAGTGGAGGGTATAAAAATTGTATATTTTAATTGTTTTTTAATAAAATTTTCAAATTTAAAAAAAGGTGTTTTGAGAACGCCCTCAAAATCATGCAATTTTTTTGGTATCAAGTTTGAACAGGTTAATGATACCGTAAAATCTTTAAATTTCATATTTAAGTATTTACGATCAAATATTATATAAACATATTTTTTTAATTGTTTTAATAAAAAAACTTTAATTTTAATTTTTTTTTAAGTCTTTTTTTGCAAAAACTCCAATTTTGAGGTTCAAAGTTGAGACAGAAGAGAAACTCCGATCGGAGTTACATTTTGCATGTGAGTTACCCTTAGGGGACCGACACTTTTGGTATTAGAATTTGATCAGAGAGAAAAGCCCAAAAACGAGACACCCTATTGTGCACCTATAGGTGTGAAATATATGACAGACCCCTAAACTATTTCAACCCGAACATTTTCTTAACACATTCCTACCCTCTATCTTCAACCCTTAAGGCTGTCCTTATTTTTATTTTTTATAAATTTGTTTTATTAAATCAGCTCCTACCTCTCCCATGATGCATCCTAGAGGGTTAGAAGGTAAGACCGACCACCATTAATTTTAACCCCACAAATTTTTTTTCAAACATACCTACATCCTAGTTCCACTTTCTAAGGAGGCACCCATACAAAATAACATTTTTATATATTTTCTCCTACCGCTCTTCTATAAATGTCCAAAGAGTATCCTTAAAAGAATCAATATTTTTTCAACTCTAAAATTTTTGCAGAACATACCTATCCTCTATCTTTACCCCTTAAGATGGTTCCCATCGATTTTTTTTTATTTTTTTATTTTTATTAATTTATGTACACTATTGGGTCCAAGACCAATATTTCGTGGTGTTACCAACGAAAAGACAAAGATATAAAAATGATACCACCTAATTAAATACGTTTTATCATTAATAGTCCGCATGCGCGGGTACAAGGGGGGGGAAAAAGGGGAAATTTCCCCCCCCAGACCAAATTTCAAAAAGAAAAAAAAAAAGAGGAAAAAAAGAAAAAAAAAAAAGAAGGAAGAAGAAAATTTGTAAAAAAATTTTCCGAAGGAAAAAATCTCGAAATCCGAAAATTTTTAAAAGAAAAAATCTGAAAATTTTCATAAGGAAAATCTGAAGATTTTCTGAGGAAAAATATCTGTCAATTTTATTATGAATTTTATGAAAAATGTGACTTAAGCGTTATTAGTACTTATAATTTTTATTTTGGATTTGGGAATTCTACAAAAATACATAATAGAAAATGTTTGAGGAGTGAAAAATTTTTCTTTGTGAAAAATCTGAGACTTTTTTCATAGCAAAAAGTCTTGGAATTTGAGACTTATTCCTATATAATAATATAAAGGTCACAGAATTTGAGACTTTTTTATAGAAAAAGGTACAAAACTCTAGAACTTTTAACATCGCCAAACATTTAATTTTTCACATTTTTTTTTTGAAGAATTCAAAAATTCTAAAAGTCTTGGAACCTAAGACTTTTTGTAAAGGAAAAAGGTCCCAGAATTTAAAAAAAATATGGGAAAAAGTTCAAAAAATTTGAGACTTATTATAGGAAAAAGGTCACAAAATCTGAGACTTTTTGATTGGAAAACGGTCTAAGAATCAAAGATATTTTCTATAGTTAAATGGTCTTAGAATCTCTGACTTTAAGATATTTTTAAGGAAAAAGGTCTCAGAATTTCGAGAAACTTAGAATTTTAGACTTATTCTATTCGAAAAAGGTCTGACAATCAGAGACTTTTCTTTAGGAATATGGTCTTAGAATCTGAAACTTTTAATAGGAAAAAGATATACGAATCTGAGACTTTTTCTACAAAAAAAAAAACGGTCTAAGAATCTCAGACTTTTTCTATAGGAAAAAGGTCTGAGAATGTGAGAAATTTCTTAGAAAAAGGGTCTTAGAATCTGATTGTGAGACTTTTTCTGCAGGAAAAAGGTCTAAAAATCTGAGACTTTTTTAAAAGAAAAATAGGTCTCAGAATCTAAAATTTTTTCAATACGAAATAAATATAATAATCTGAGACCTTGTCTATAGCAAAAATATCTCAAAAATGTTTTAAAATATAAGCTTTTTTCTATAGTAAAAAATCTCAGAATCTGAGACTTCTTCTCTGGAAAAATTCTTAGAATCTAAAAATTGTTCTGTACGAAAAAAATATAATAATCTAAGACCTTTTCTAGGAAAAATTTCTCAAAAATGTTTTAAAATATGAGACTTTAGTCTCATAGGTTTCGGAATCTGAGACTTTTTCTGTGGAAAAAGTTTTTAGAATCTGAAAATTTTTCTGTACGAAAAAAGTCTCAGATTCTGAGACATTTTTAGGAAGTAAGGAGTCTTAGATTCTGAGTTATTTGCACTATAAAAAATAATTTCTTCACGAAAAATGTCTCAACATCTGATATTTTATATGTAGGAATAATTTCTTCTGTTAAAAAATTCACAGATTTCGACTTTTCTATACGTCAAATGTGTAAGAACTGAGACTTTTTCTATATATACGAAAATGTACAATTTTCTTTTAAAACAAATTAAAAAAAATTGATCAAAACGAAATTTGATCGTGAAACACAAAATAAATAAATTGTAGATTGTTTTGCAAAAAAAAAAACGGATCCCTGATTTTGCTCGTCCGACAAAGGTGAATTTATGATTTTTTTTTTTTTTGGAAGCAAAAAAAAAAATTTTCCCCCCCCAAACCCAAAAGCTGTACCCGCCACTGATAGTCCGGGAGGTGGATTTTTTTAACACACATTTATCTTTTTTCGCCTCCAAAGTTGCATTTTGGCCCTTACAATAGAGACATACCAGAACACGGACTTTTTGCCAACATTAATAAAAAACATAATATTATTAGTTTTCACCAGAAACAGAAATGAAAATTTAATTTACTCACCTTTGTTTCAACAATTTTCGCGATTATATCCTGCTAGTTTAGTACAATTTCGTGTTTTTTCTTGGTTAACAAAAATAAATGGATATTTATTTTTTAATTTTTTTTAAAACATAAATAATTTTTTTTTAATTCCTGAGAACCAAAATGTTATGAAACTTTGATTTTAGAGAACAAGCTTCACAATAATTTTCACTTAACTTGTTCTGAATAATTAAAGTGTTATAGTGTATGGTTACCGAAGAACCTGTTCTAGAAGAAGTGTTGTCAGAATCGGTTCTGAAAAATTTTCCTGGGTCATTTAACACGACTTTGAAATAAATTAAAAATTTCAGTGGGCCATAAAAAAATAACTAGAGCCAGGTTTTCAAAACCCTTCAGGGGTTTTGGTCTACTATTGGTATACTTTCATATTTTTTTTGGGCCCATTCAAGATGCACTCGACGACCCCAAATTTTTTTAACAGGGTAATCAAAATTGTTATTTTTTTCACTTTAGAAAATTTCCTATCACTTAAAAAGGGCATTTTGGAGGGTATTTCGGCCAAGTCGAATTTAACTTTTTTTTTTTTTTTGATTTTTTTAAAATAGTGTAACTTTCATTTTTAAAATCTGAAATCTGTCTAGTTTTGGATTAAAGTGTGTTTGAAATAAATCAGAATCAATGCAACCTCACATTGGTAAAAGTTTAGAGCAAGATCTGTCAACATTTTAAATTTAACTTTTTAAAATGGCTATGTCTAAGAAAATATAAGAGATAATCACATCGACCATTATTATTTTTTTCCACGATAAAAAAAATATTTCCGTGATTATAAAAGGTTTCAGCACTCATTTATAATTCTAAGTCAAAATGTGAAGGTGATCACGAATTCGCCTAAGTCAAAATTAACCATTTTACTAGTTTTAATAAAAATAATTTTCATATACAGAAATTTAATCTTCTAATAAAATTTAATTATAAAAATACCTTGTAAACTTTCATTTATTAATGGTAAAACACAAACTCATTAAAATTGATTTTCATTATAGTAGCAACATGTGTAATAAAAGCATTGTGTACACAGGTGAAATTAGTAGCATATTTTTTTAAACATTCTATTGCATTTATTAGTTTTATTGAAAAATTTTAATATTCATAGCGATATTCACAATTTTTTTTGCCAGGCCCTGTATAGAGACAAATGTAGAAATAAACTTTAGGTAACATGAAGCCATAAAAATATTTAATGGTGTCCAAAATGTTAAAAAATAAAAAAGTCGATAAAAAAATTTGACTGTGTATTGATGGGGAAGGGGTGAAGGAACACTTTTTTCCTCGCGATAAATGTTCAAAAACAAATCTTTAATGATAGGTGCACATAAAAGTTACACTCACATCATTACTTAAATTAATTTCTAATATTTTTGTTTTAGTTTGGACTTCATCGTGTCTTCCAGAGACGTAAGGATGGATACGCTTAAATGTGTTAGATTCGATCAAAGATCAATAATATTTGTTCAGCGGAATTAAAAATATTAGTCAAGCATCTCTATTCACCAAATTTTCTTTAGAATATTAGCGTGTTATATATAACCTTTGTCATCAAACAGCACGAGAAAAATGGTATTTTTTCACCCGGTGTCTTCAGATTTTTTTCATATTGTGTATGAAGATACCCTTTGGAGACATTTACACATTCCTATTTACAGTTTCATTAAATTCCAAAAAGTCGCGATTTTGTACGCGATTTTAATTTTTTAAAAATCATTAAAAAATTAAAAAGTGGTGTAGTTTGAAGAGCTATAATATCTTAAGTAAATATCAGATTTTTATAATCAAAATTGAAATTAAAAGCTAAAGACCTCTACTTTAAACATAAAAATTCGAAAACAATTGTGACATTAATAAATGCTGTCTAAATGCAAATGCATTTTTTGAGTGCACTTTCATCAACTTGTACCCCTTTTGATTTTTTTTAGTTAACATCCCAGTGAAAAATGTTCAAATGTGATTCATATATATTTCACATATGATTACATATATGAACATATATATTTAATATATGAGCATATACGAAAATTGGCGGCATGTGGACAGACATATATGAAACATATATGAACACATATGCACATATATGAACCCATGCCATATATGTACACTAGACTGCCCAGAAAAAAAGCGAAGTTTTTATTTTCTTGGGGGATACCTGCAAATTTTGTTCCTTTTTGTGCAAAAAAATTTCGGTTTTTTTTTGGGATTTTTAAAATAATATCTAGAGGTCGCGATCTCGCGTTTTATAACGATTTATTTTTTTTGAGTTTTTTATTATTTTAAATTGTTAAATATGATTAATATGATAAAATATTAATAATTTCAGACAAAAAAAAAATTAAATTAAAAATTAAATATCGCTCATTCCATGAGATGTCTCCCAGCATCTAATCAAATGTTCCTTAATTTATTTGAAATTTTGCACACATGAACACTATGAAGCCATTAAAATAAATCAGTTGTTAGTTCCGAGAAAATCCGTGAATTCGCGAATATATTCGCGTTCGCGAATTCGTGGATTTTCGCGAAACTAAAAACGAATTTATTTTAATTGCTCCATAGTGTACCTGTGTGCGAAATTTCAAATAAATTAAAGAACATTTGATTAGATGCTGGGAGACATCTCATGGAATGAGCGATATTTAATTTTTAATTTAATTTTTTTTTTGTCTGAAATTATTAATATTTTATCATATTAATCATATTTAACAATTTAAAATAATAAAAAACTCAAAAAAAATAAATCGTTATAAAACGCGAGATCGCGACCTCTAGATATTATTTTAAAAATCCCAAAAAAAAACCGAAATTTTTTTGCACTAAAAGGAACAAAATTCGCAGGTATCCCCCAAGAAAATAACAACTTGGTTTT
The DNA here is from genome assembly GCA_963921195.1 of Pegoplata infirma. Lineage (NCBI taxonomy): Eukaryota > Metazoa > Arthropoda > Insecta > Diptera > Anthomyiidae > Pegoplata > Pegoplata infirma. Next base: position 187,870 of record CAWUER010000261.1, read on the forward strand.
TTTCTGGGCAGTCTAATGTACACATGCCGCCAATTTTCGCATGTGTAACATATATTTACATATATGAACATACATGTCCATATTTGGACCACATATGATTCATATATGAACATTTTTCACCGGGATATTATTAAAGTACGACATTTTTACAAACAAATTTAGTCATAATTTTAATGGAACACAAAAGTCTTCCATTTTTAATATTTTTTTTTTTTAATTTTGCTAATTTTTTTCCATACAAAAATTAAAAAAGATGTTTTTTTTTTGTTTTTTTAAAATTTTATTAATAAATGTTTTCTAAATTGTTTTTCAATGATTTTTTGAAGAGCCATAACTTCTTAAGTAAATATCGGATTTCTATAATCGAAATTGAAATGGAAAGCTAGAGTCCTCTACTTTCAAAGAAAAAGTTCAAAAAATTGTGCCGATAAAAAAATTAATTTTTAATGCATTAAAAATTTGCATTTGCATTTAAAATGCATTTTTATGTTGAGATATTTTTTGTGAACTTTTACGTTTTGAGTAGAGGATTCTAGCTTTCTATTTCGATTTTGATTATAGAAATCCGATATTTACTTAAGGAGTTATGGCTCTTCAAAAATTCATTGAAAAACAAATTAGAAAACATTTACTTATTGTATTCATTTGCATATTTGTTTTACCAACATATATTAATGCGTAATTTTAAGTGTCTATGGAACTCAACCAAATAAAAGAAACCACGGGCTGGTAAAATCGACGTCATAGAGATGTTGCTTAAATTTTACATAGATCGAACATCATCCTTAGGCTCCCGCCGGGCCCTGAAAAACCCCTCTAGCCAAAATTTTAGTACAATTTTTCAAAACTTGCTATCTGCATAATGAACATTTTTTTGGAGGTCAAAAAGAACTGTTATTTTAAATTAATTTAATGAGTTATCATCAATCTTTTTTTTAGAATATAATTAAAAATTATTGTTTTTTGAAATTCTATTTCGGTTAAAATTTAATTTGATAGATGACAACTAATTAATTGAACACATTTCTATCAAAAAATCTCTTTCGAAATTATTAAAGATAGCAAATTTGAATATTCGCCCTCGATATATAAAATAAATATATTCACTAGGGTGCTCCAAAAAAATGAAGTTGTTAAATATTGGCCGTAACTCCCCCTAGAAATATGTCTTTGGATGTCAAAATATGTTTTGCAAAATTATAGGGTAATCGGATGTGGGTAAGTCGTGCCGCATCGGCCTGAGGTGTGAAAAATGGATTACACACGCAGAAAAAAAACATGGTTGCGGTGATCATGATTTAAGAGCGTCATATTATGATTGGGAATATGATTGTAACAATAATGTTAATATGATTGAAGGCAACAAGGAATGTTGATCATTATATGATTGCGGCAATTATGGCATAAATGTTATATAATTATAATCAGGGAAACCAAAAATATGCAATATCATGTTTTTTCCTGTGCATTTTATTGATAAATGGGTAAGGTATTTATCCGTTTCAGAAGTTTTTAAGAAATCTGGCATCGATTTGTTAGAGCATATTTTTGCATATTTTAGCCTTAAGAGCATATTTTTGCATATTTTAGGTTTAAGCATATTTTAGCATAAGAGCATATTTTTAGAGCATATTTTCAATTTTTAGAGCATTTTTCCAGTTTTTAGAGCATTTTTTACATTTTTAGAGCATTTTTTTTTTCAATTTTTAGAGCATTCTTTTCCAATTTTTTTATGACAACATTTATTTTTAAATTTTGTATCTAACAAGGATGTTTTTTTACAACAATTGCGGAATTGTGACGATTGATTCCCCTTTGGCCTGTTCTTGCTTCATTTCGGTATTATGAAACTATTTTTTCTTTAGATTCAGCAACTTGGTAGAAAATATTAAGGCAAATATTTTTGTAGAACATTTTGTAGAACAGCACATAACGGTATTTGGAGGGTATATTCTCTAACAAATTGTAAAAAACACCGCAAAAAAGGGGACATAATTTTTTTTAAGAGCTTATTTTTATAGTTTTTAGAGCATATTTTCCGTTTTTAAGGGCATTTTTTAAGCGCATGATTGAAGCGACTATTAAATGTCCAAAACAACCATATAAATGTCTAACTAAAATTTTAAAAAGAATAACGTGATTGCTGCAATCATAACTGGGCTTAGAGATCATAGTATAGTTGCCGTGATCATGTCGCAACCATATTTTTTCTCTGCGTGCAAGGGAAAAATATGACTTTTTTTTTCATTTTCTCAATTTTTTTGATATTTTGCGTAAAGTTTGAATTCAAATGGTCACTGAATTTTTATTTAGAGTTAATTGTCTATCAAATAAGGTATTAAAAATTAAAAGCGGTTGAAAATTAGCCGAGGTATTACAACTTCCCCCGGCAACTAACGTGTGGCACACCACTTTATCAAGGAATTCGAGCCTCATTTTTGAAATTTATTGAAATTATCTACTGTAAGAACATTTTTTTTATTCTTCAAGCTTCAATGTACTAAGATGATGATGTTTATAATATTGTGTTTTGCTAACTTGGTTTAATTTTATGCTAAAAATATCTGAATTTTTAAGCACGGTTTTCAAATCTCCAATTTGAAATTTTTATTTTTTTTGTTAAAAAAATTTTAAAAAATCGACTATTGGAGTTTAAGGATTTGTTAAGCACATATAAAGAAATAAAAACCCCAAAAATTGTAGGCTTTGCTGTTTTCATTTGGCTATTACAGTGATGTAATTTCGGCGGATTTCGGGAAAGTAGTGATTTTTGGCCCTTTTTTAGCTTTTATTTATTTTGTTTGGTTTTTTTTTACAAACTTCATATGTTTTGGACCGAATTATATCAACACAAGATAGAATACTTTAATTAAAAAAATTAGGGCGAAATTGAGATATAAAAAATTGCCCCTGTTAAGGGTCAAAGGTCAAATTTTAGAAAATTTTGAATTTTTAAACATTAACAGATTTGCAGGGCAGATTTTGCTGTATCTACTTGATGTTATTTTAATTGGTCTAAACTAAATGGCAAATAATTAAAATTTAGAAATTTAACCGTTAAGTGCTGTTGGGGCCTTTATATTTTTCCATTTAATAGAGATAATGTAAGTGTATTTTATTCAAAGGGTCGAATAGGCCCACTAGCAGTAAAGGGTTAATATTCTGAATTTTAATAAAAATACATATACTAACCCTTTTAAAATGACATCAAGAATTTACATATATTTCCACTCAGAAAATCTGTTAATGTTTAAAAATTCAAAATATTCTAAAATTTGACCTTTGACCTTTAGTTGGGGCAATTTTTAATTTCTCAATTTTGCCCTAAATTTTTGAATTGAAGTATTCTATCTCGTATTGATATAATTCGGTCCAAAACATATGAAGTTTGTAAAAAAAACCAAAAATAAATAAACAAAAGCTAAAAAAGTGCCAAAAATCACTACTTTCCCGAAATCCGCCGAAATTACATCACTGTAATAGCCAAATGAAAACAGCAAAACCTACAATTTTTGCGGTTTTTATTCCTTTATATGTGCTTAACAAATCCTTAAACTCCAATAGTCGATTTTTTAAAAATTTTTTAACAAAAAAAAAATAAAAATTTCAAATTGGAGATTTGAAAACCGTGCTTTAAAATTCAGACATTTCTAGCATAAAATTAAACCAAGTTAGCAAACCACAATATTTTAAATAATCATCATCTTAGCACATTGAAGCTTGGAGAATAAAAAAATGTTCTTACAGAAGATAATTTCAATAAATTTCAAAAATGGGGCTCGAATTCCTTGATAAAGTGGTGTGCCACACGTTAGTTGCCGGGGGAAGTTGTAATAACTCGGCTAATTTTCAACCGATTTTAATTTTTAACACCTTATTTGATAGACAATTAACTCTAAATCAAAATTCAGTGACCATTTGAATTCAAACTTTACTCAAAATATCAAAAAAATTGAGAAAATGAATATTTTCATATTTTCCCCTTGTACTTAATCCGTTTTTCAAACTTCAGGGCCGATGCGGCACGCCTTACCCACATCCGATTACCCTATAATTTAGCAAAACATATTTTTACACCTAAATGCATATTTCTAGGGGGAGTTACGGCCAATATTTAACAACTTCATTTTTTTGGAGCTCCCTAATATTCACTCAACAAAGCAGTTTTCACTTAAATGCATTTGTAATCAAAAATTTGTTGGGCATTGTGAATGGAATTCATTGATTTGTCCAAATCGAAATTAAATATTGAAATCATAAATCCCCCTACCACTATTTACAAAAAAAAATGCTGTGAGAAAATTTTGTGAAACATGCTTCATATTTGATATTATATTAATTGCTAAAATTCAGCTTTTTCATGCTGCACATGCAATTTTATTTTTCAAAACGTACATGGCGCATTGAAATTATATATATTTTTCAGCAATTCTTTTTAAATTACATTTTCAATAAAAACGTATGATTTTTGTTATTTTGAAAAACTAAAATATCATAGTTTTATGATTTATGTTTAAAATACATATTGTTTGATTGTAACCTTTTGCATGTCAACACGTTGTTAATGTTTTATAAATTCATATGCAATTCTAATCTTCTTTTCATCTATTGTTTAATAACATGTTAAAATCAGCTAAATGTAAATGAACGTGTTTTGTAATGCTAAAAATAAAAACGATTTAAATAAATGTTAACTATTGTTAAAACAAAAACATAAACAAACATAAGCCTTGATTTGCATAGTTATATTAAAAATTATTTTAAATATAAAACCTGTCAAAAATAATTTCCCTATTTGAGTGTTCCTCTTTTTTTGTCTATCCAGAGCTTTTTGAGGCAAACTGATGGGCTACAAAGCTGAAAATTGGCATGCATATAGTAAAACACCTGGGGCAGATCCTTACGTAGCCGGATTTTCGATTTTTGGCCTGTGGGCGGAGAAATAAGCGGAAAAGTGGGCGTGGCAAAACTCATTTTTTTTACATTTTTGCTTAATTTAAAGCCCCCTAATGACTTAGGAAGCTGAAAACTTCCTAGAATGTAGTCCTAACGATGGCGCATATCACCAAGTAGTTGGATTTTCGCAATGTGGGCGTAGAATTGAGGGGAAAAGTGGCGTGGCAAAATTGGGATTTTTTAACATTTTTACTTCTTTTAAATGACTTAAGAAGCGGAAAATTGCATAGCATTTAGTTCTAACAATGAAGCATATCCTGAAGTAATCGGATTTCAATTTTTTAGACTGTGGAAGATGAATTTAGAGAAAAATGGGGCGTGGAAAAATTGTGTCTTTTAATATTTTAACTAATTTGAAGACCCCCCAATGACTTATGAAGATTAAAATTGCCATTTTTGCTTATTTTAACGTGTTCTAATGACTTAGGAAGTCCTATCGATGATACATATCCTGAAGTAGTCGAATTTTAAATTTTTTGACTGTGGGCGGAGAAGTAAAAGGAAATGAGGAGTGACAAAATTGGGATTTTTAACATTTTAACTTGAAGCCCCCCAAAGGAAGCGGAAAATGCATAGCGTATAGTCCTAACCATGCATAGCGATGTAGTATATCCTGAAGTAATCGGATTTAAAATTTCTCGGCTGTGGACGGAGAATTAAAAGATAAAAGAGCGTGGAAAAATTGGCTTAGGAAGATGAAAATTAGCATGTATATCGAAGGTTTCATGGGGAAGATCAACACGAACCTGGATTTTTGATATCCAGTGTATGTGTGGAGAACAAGAAAGGCAAAGGGACATGGTAAATTTATTTCCATCGATTTTATGTATATTTTTTTTGTGTTTCTATTATTTTTTTGAGTATTCAGCGCCTGTTGAATCTCATTGATAGACTTAAACGCATTAAAATTGGAGTGCATATAGTAAAACACCGGGGTCAGACTCTTACAAAGCCGGATTTTTTGCGGCGAATTACGAGAAAAAGGGGACTTGCCAACATTTTAGAGTATTTGAAGCTCCGCCCCAATAAATTAGGAAGCTGAAAATCCCTAACATATAGTCCTAACTATGAAGCATATTCTAAAGTAGTACAATTTAACATTTTTGGAATGTATACGGAAAATTGAGAGGAAAAAGGGGCAAGGCAATATTGTGTTTTATATTTTTTTTTAATTTAACTAACTTTAAAGCCCTAATGACCTACGCAGCCGAAAATTGGCAAGCCTATTCTCCGGACACTGGATCATATTCTAAAGTAGTCGGACTTAAAATTTTTGGACTGTGGACGGAGAATTAAGAGTGAAAAAGGGCGTGGATACCAGTATAGTACTAACAATGGAGCTTATCCTAAAGTAGTCAGGTTTAAGGATTTTGAAATATGGACGGAGAATTAAGAGAAGAAATGGGCGTGGAAAAATAATGTTTTTACCTCTTACCTAATTTTGAAGACACCTTATGACCTTGAAAGATGAAAATTGGGATGCATATGGTACGGACTATGGCAAAGAACAACACTGACCTGGATATCCAGCGAAATGGCGGAGATAGAAAAAACATCCGTTGTGAATTTTGTTCAGTTTATATACATAATCTGTAACGTAGCCACATTTTCGGCCTTTGAGACAGGGGTAGTGGCGGAAGACGGCGAAATTAAATTTTAATCATTTTAACTATTTCTGCAACCCCTAATGAGACAGGGGAAGTGGCGGAAGACGGCGAAATTAAGTTTTTAATCATTTAAACTATTTCTGCAACCCCTAATGACTAAGGAAGCTGAAAATTGTAAAGCATAAAGTATTGACAATGTATTATATCCTTATTAAGTCAACTGTGTACGGAGAATTATAAGGAAAAAATGAAGTGAAAAAAATTGTGTTTTTCAAAATTTTTTCTAATTTCAGAACCCTTCATGACTAAGAAAGATACAAATTGCCATGTATATAGGAGTGACCATGGGACAGATCCAAAATGTGGATGGATTTTTGATATCCGGTTTAACGACGGAAACGAAATGGGCGTGATAAATTTAGTTCTAAAATTTTATCAATAAAACCTTTTATACTCAAAAATTTTTTTTCCAGTTTGGGAAATATATTGATGTAACTCAATCTAGCAATATTAAATTTTTGAAGCACAAACATAATTTTTTATAAAGTTTGGTAAAAAATTAGAATTTTTAAGAAAAATGATTTGGTGTTCCGCCTGACAGGGACAGGCTATTCGACTAGTTTTAAACATAAAACCTGTCAAAGACTTCACTGAAGTGAAAATATTTTATTTTAGAATTTAAAATAATAAGTTAAAAAAGAAAGTTTTTCATGGAAAACTAGGTACCAGTGTACTGGAAAAAAATCATGTTTTGGAATATGTGAAATAAAAGAATTAGGAAACAATAGTTTTAGTAACAAAGGTTTATAAAAAAAATTAATTGAAATCGTATGTTACACATATAACTTGAAGTTTAGGATAATTTTGTATATGAAATAAATTTTGCACGGAACTTCTTTGCGTCTTATTGTTGAAATCCAGAAATCAGTCAGCTTAAGTTTTTTTTGTTTTTAAATTTGAAAACTGACGCAGGACGTCACCTCAGTTGGACTATATAAACTAACATCTAAATAAAAATAGAATAAGAATTACCTACGGTTTGCATTTCCTTAAAACTAAAAAGGTTTTAAACTAGGATAATAATTCACCTGCTGGTGAATACAAAAAATAATTCACCAGCTGGCGAATAAAACGTAACCAAATTTTTTGGTAATTTTTTTTTTATTATTTTTTTTATTATCTTTTTTGGGTAAGAGTAGGCTCCCCAACTCGAGGGATACATATGGGGCATTCCATGTGAAATCGGACACTTTGAAAAACTTTTTTTTTAGATTTTCCCAATTTGCTTACAGTATTTAGTACCCTTCGAAAACTCCTTCGTGGTAAATTTTCAGATTTTTTTGATGACCCGTTCAAAAGATATCGAATTTTTAAAAATTGGTAGTTTGTTCCTTTACTCAAACTTCTTTTAATCATAACTTCTTCAATAATGGTCCAAATTTCAAATTTTTTTTTTCAAAATTTTTGTTTTTCTAAGTACTTTCTAAAAAAAAAATCCCAAAAAATTCTTAAAAGCGCTCTAGTATGCGATTTTTAAGTTTTAAGATTTAAATCTCATTTTTGAAACTGTTTGTACTCTTCGATTTTTTTGTAATTTTTTTGTGTAAAACTTCTATCAATTCTACAAATTTTTTGCCCAGGACGATCGTGGGATAACGATTATTACTATTTTTTAAAATTTTTTGAAAAAATTTTATTGTAATTTTCCAATCTTAAAATCATTTCTACTGCTCCAATGGTGCGTCATAGAGGGGTCCTTTATAAGACCGACCCCCATTAATTTTTACGTCTTAACATTTCTTTGGAACAAACTAATACCCTATCTCCAATTTCTAAGGGGGCTCCCACACAAAACGACATTTTTTAAAATTTGTTCCAACCGCTCTAACTGCCCTAATAGTGCCCTTAGAGCAACAAAATGTATGACCGACCCACAATATTTTTTTCGTCCAAACATTTTCTCTGAACACACCTACCCTCTATCTTTAACTGTTAAGGCGGTCCCCATACAATTTTTTTTATTTTTTGTAAATTTGTTTTATTTAATCAGCTTCTACCGGTCCAATGGTGCGTCCGAGAGGGGTCATTAGTGAGACCGACCCCCATTTATTTTTACCCTACAACATTTTTTCAAAACATACCTACGCCCTATCTCCACTCCCTTAGTAGGCTCCCATACAAATAACAGTTGGAGCAAATTTTATAAAAATGTAATTTTGTATGGGAGCCTACTTAGGGAGTGGAGATAGGGCGTAGGTATGTTTTAAAAAAATGTTGTAGGGTAAAAATAAATGGGGGTCGGTCTCACTAATGACCCCTCTCGGACGCACCATTGGACCGGTAGAAGCTGATTAAATAAAACAAATTTACAAAAAATAAAAAAAATTGTATGGGGACCGCCTTAACAGTTAAAGATGGAGGGTAGGTGTCTTCAGAGAAAATGTTTGGACTAAAAAAATATTGTGGGTCGATCATACATTTTGTTGCTCTAAGGGCACTATTAGGGCAGTTAGAGCGGTTGGAACAAATTTTAAAAAATGTCGTTTTGTGTGGCAGCCCCCTTAGAAATTGGAGATAGGGTATTAGTTTGTTCCAAAGAAATGTTAAGACGTAAAAATTAATGGGGGTCGGTCTTATAAAGGATCCCTCTATGACGCACCATTGGAGCAGTAGAAATGATTTTAAGATTGGAAAATTACAATAAAATTTTTTCAAAAAATTTTAAAAAATAGTAATAATCGTTATCCCACGATCGTCCTGGGCAAAAAATTTGTAGAATTGATAGAAGTTTTACACAAAAAAATTTCAAAAAAATCGAAGAGTACAAACAGTTTCAAAAATGAGATTTAAATCTTAAAACTTAAAAATCGCATACTAGAGCGCTTTTAAGAATTTTTTGGGATTTTTTTTTAGAAAGTACTTAGAAAAACAAAAATTTTGAAAAAAAAAAAATTGAAATTTGGAACATTATTGAAGAAGTTATGATTAAAAGAAGTTTGAGTAAAGGAACAAACTACCAATTTTTAAAAATTCGATATCTTTTGAACGGGTCATCAAAAAAATCTGAAAATTTACCACAAAGGAGTTTTCGAAGGGTGCTAAAAACTGTAAACAAATTGGGAAAATCTAAAAAAAAAGTTTTTCAAAGTGTCCGATTTCACATGGAATGCCCCATATATTTACATTTTAAATTTTTATCATGTCTGAAGGGTGATTGAAAAATTGGTTTCATCATAAATGTTTATTGTAGAAATCAATAATAAAAATATGTGCAATTATTTGACCTTTCATCACTTTTTTGAACTTATATCAATCAACTGCAAAATTTAAAAAAAATAGTTTTGAATTTAAAACATTTTTATTTTGTTAGTTAAATATCTTTACAATTTGTTGTGACATTTATTTGACATACGAGTACCATTTATATTTTTTTCCTTTAGAGATTAATTTTAATATCACCATTTTACTTTATTATTTTATTCAAAAGAACATATTTTTTTTGTGTTACATCTGATTTCAGTTGTGTTCATAATTCCGTACTTAAATGTCCACTTTACAGCAGACAGTACTTGAACTTTGTATACAAATAAATGTAATATTTAACCTTTTATGAATAATAATAAAGTTATAAAAAAAGTCATTGAAGGAAAGAAAAAAACATTTAAATGTAGGCAAGAAACTTAATATATTTAAGTTATTGTTTATCTATTGAAAAAGCTGATACAGATTCTGAGTCGCAGAACATAAGACATTTTTACTATTGAAAAAGTTTCAGAATCTGAAATATTTTTTGTACAGAAAAAGTCTCAGAATCTAGGACATTTTTTCTAAAGAAAAAGTCTTACAATCTGAGACATTTTTCCTAAAGAAAAAGTTTTTGAATCTGAGACATTTTCCCTATAGAAAAAGTCTCAGAATCTGAGACATTTTTCCTTTAGAAAAAGTCTCAGAATCTGAGACATTTTTCCTATAGAAAAAGTCGCAGAACCTGAGTTTTATTTCCTATCGAGAAAGTGTCAAAAGAGTTTTTTATATTAAAAGTCTCAGAGTCTAAAAACTTTCCCTACAGAAAAAATCTCAGAATCAAAGACATTTTTTCTTTTGAAAAATTTTCAAAATCGAGCACATCTTTTCTAAAGAAAAAGTCTTAGAATCTGATATGGTGTTCCCACAGAAAAATCTCAGAATCTGAGATATTTTTCCCATAGAAAAGGTCTCAGAATCTGAAACATTTTTCTCAGAATCTGAGACATTTTTTTATAGAAAAATTCTCAGAATCTGAGATACTTTTCCAATAGAAAAAGTCTTAGAATCGGAAACATTTTTCGTATAGAAATAATTTTAAAATATGACATAATTTTGTTATTGAAAAAGTTTCTAAATCCGAAAATTTTCTAATAGAAGAAGTCTTAAAATCTGTGACAGTTTTCTTAAAGAGCAAGTCTCAATATCTGAGACATTTTTCCTATAAAAAAAGGCTCAGAATTTGAGAAATTATCGGTTGGAAAAAGTTTTATAATCTGGGACATTTTTCCTATGGAAAAAGTTTTAGAATCTAAGACGTTTTCCTATTAAATAAATCTCAGAATTTGAGACATTTTTTATAAAAAAAAACTTTAAGAATCCGACACATTTTTATAATAGAAAAAACTGTAGACAAATTCTTAAATTCAGAAACATTTTTTCCACAGCAAGAGTGCCATAAAAATCAATTTTGTAAATAGTTTTTTTTCTTCAAAATTTTTTCTTTAAATAATAACAAAAAAACGTTTTCTCAAATGAGTTTAATTTCAATTGACATTATTTTCTGCTTCTAAAAAAACAAATTTATACAAAACATTTTACGAGACATTTTCTCATTTCACGTTTACTACTGACAGCTTAAATCAAAGCATGTACTATATAAAATATACTGGAATTGTATTTGATTTCATGGAATTTGAAATTTCATTGCTGCATACAACCGTTGTTTTCGTTTCGTTTCATTCTAAAAAAACTTCACTTAAGACATGCAAATGCTTTAACAATAAGCACTGTGTTCAATACTAAACCACCAACAAACCAACAACATCGTAATAATAATAATATAAGTTTAAATGATTCTGAGTATTTTGCTGACGAAATATAGGAAATTGTAGTTTTCTATGCTGCACTTACTACCACTTTTACACCATTTATAATTTTTTGGAAAATTTTACTAATTTTAAATTTTCTATCAACACATTTTTTTAAGAAAATTTTAAAAATCTCTAACAAGGGAAATATTTCACCATTAATGAAGCAATTTGCCTGAAACTTCAAATATATATAAATTCGACGATTTTTAGGTTGAAGTGTCTCGGCTTAGAAGCCATATCAGTGTTTTAAAATATCGTTGTCCGCTTATAATACAATGTGAACCTTCGGGAAAATTCCGATAACTCCCGGACTAATAGGAATAATAAATAATAATTTGATCCAATGATCAGTTTTTTATTTATTTTTCCAATTTATTTACAAATAATTTTTAATAATTTAAACCTAACCGAGAACTGGTAACAATGACCGTCGTCTCGTTGTAGCGAAATCGACCAAGGGTTTTGGTGGGAATCGAACCCACGACCTCCTGTTTCATAGGCTAACAGAGGCCCCCTAATAGGAATATCGTCTATTGAAAAAATACATGTCGACTTATATTCTTTAAAGATTATTTCGTATTCTTATGGATATCGTAAGTCTATGAATTTACATACATACCCACCAATATTTAGTTTTTTTCGTGAAAAAAGTATTTAACAAATCCGAAGTTTCACAAGGTTATGCCACAGTTAGATAGGTATTAAAAAAACTGTTCTTCTCATATAAAAACATTATAGATTCTTAAAAAGAAAGGGATGAAAAAATTGTTCGCCATTTTTTGACATCCTCGATATGCCCGATAAGCCCCACTTTAAAATTGTCTCTTTTATATATCGTGAACCTATATTCAAAATATGCCAACTCAAATTTGAAGGAAATGAGTTTCCGATGGCAAAAAGCTCCTCTATGTAATACCTATCTGCCATAAAAATTTCAGAGCAAAAAAATAATTTGTTGTCGTTTTACATCCATTTTTGTTATTCTGCTAACTCAAAGTACATATTTTTTTGGTGGAAATAAATGCCAAATCCCATTGTAAATTTCCAAAAATTTTTCAAAAATTTTTTTTAAAAAAATTAGACCACATATCTTATTGCATTTGCCATGCTAAACACGAATCTTGTAGAGATTTTGATATCTAATGACTGGTTCTCGAGATATTGTCATTTTAAAAATATCGGTAAATAGTGTTTGCAAAAAAAAAAAATTGCTTATATTTATGTAACTTTCAAACTATTTATCAGATTGAAACATTATGCGTGGGGCAAATAAAGTCAATGATATAAGCTTTCAAAATAGCTGGTTTGGAGTAACCCTATTGCAATACAGCATGAGTTACAGAGTGCCAAAGTTGACCACCCTGAGATTAGAAGGCTTTCGGAGCTAGTAACTTTTAAAAATATGCAAAGATTTTTAATTTTTTGTTCAGTTTTTGCAATTACAGTACTAAGGATAACAAAAACCAAAAAAAAAAAAAATTTTAAATTTTTAAAAAAAAAAATGTGTTTTTATTTTCCGACAAAATATGCCAACTCTAAAAAAATATTTGTTTTTTGATATAGTAATAAATGCCATCTCTGAAAAATACGCAAACAAGTGCAAAATATGAAAATTTTTGCATAGGTAAAAATTGTTTAGAATGTTTAAACCATCTTGTGGAAGGTACATTGTTTATTTTTGCAATAATATGCGAAATAACTAGTTTTTTAGCTCTCCTGAACAGTAAGCTTTTTCGAGTTGGCATTTATTGAATATAGTTCGACGATATATTATAATTTTATGGAATTGTTGGAATACTTTCCCTGTATGTAGAAATTGAACTATAAAGCAAGTTTTTTCCTGCTGAGATTTTTATTACTTAATGTAAAGATCTTTTAATTACTTGGTTTTCCTAACTTCAATTAACCTTTTTAATCTTCATATTTAAAAAAATAAAAAAATCTGAAATTTGTTTTTTCAATTATCTTAGAAATGGTGTATTAAAAAAAAAATCACGAAACAATACTCCCCACAATAATGATTGTCGATTACATAGAAATTGATTGCAACTGACTTTGCATTATTTTCTTTCGTTTTGTATAATGTGAACAGGGAATAAGTTTTGTATTTTTGTAAAGTATTACAAAAATTAGTGTTGAAATTACAAAAGGAAATACACATTTAAATATGAGTTATAACAAATTGGTTTCTACGAAACTGATGGATTTTTACAAAATTTTATTTAAATTTTTTTAAATTTTAAGGACGGCATCTTTACATTGTTATTCTTTGTGTGTTGAAATGTATTATTCAAACGAAAACACATTAAAAATTTTATAATTACAAAGTATTATCAGTTGCCATTTTTATTAAAAAGTTCTGCAAAACACACAAAAACATAAATTTTCTTTTCTCAATTTATTTAATTTTGTTTTGATTTTTAATAAACACAATAGAATTGAAAAGTCGAAAGGAAAATATTATTTTTTGAAAAATTTCAAAATATTTTCTGATACGTTATACATTTCAAAAAAAAATAAATTATACAAAATCCATTATACAAAGTGTGATAATGTAAAACTTGCTTTATTAACTTGTGTAACCAGTGAGAGATAGATTGTCAATTAGTTTTTTATTTCGTATGTAACTCATTGACATAATCGTCTATGACCATATAAAGTAAATAAATTTGTGAATCTATAACGATTTTAAGCCCATGTTCGTCTTCTTGGGTGTCTAGCTATATCAGAATTTATGAATTTTTCTATAACAAATATAATGCACCAGTAATCAATTTAATAGTATTGAGTAAACTTATAATAAAATTTTTTTTTAACGTTTTCAAAATAATTTGAGTAAATTTTTGATTGACACAATTAAAATTTTACTCAAACTGTTAATTTTTTTTAAGTAATTTGTTAATTGTGTCAAGTAAAAATTTACTCAAAATTGATCAATTTTTTTTTAATTTAAAAAAGCTTCGCATTTAAACCCTTAGGATGTTGATATTTTTAGAATCTTTTTCTTGTCTTTTTGTAGGGTCTTTCTACAAAAATTTGATAATTACTTCAAACTAAATTTGAAATTTTTAAATTTTTTTATATAGTAAAACAACATCATAAGGGTTTTACAAAGAAAAAAACTGGTTTTTCCAAAATTTACCAAACTTGATTTCGATTATTTCTTCTTTAATTTGATTATTGTTTGCGCAAGTGTGACTGAGTGTGAGTAAAAATTCACTCACGCCTTAAAGAAATTTTGTTGTAGAAAAACATAGAATAGAAAAAGTTTGCAACCTAAGAAGTTTAGAAGTTTGAATCACCATTAATTTTAAGAGCTTATTGCAACCTTTACATTTCGCAAACGGTTCATATTTTGCCGTTACAAAAAAACAAAAATGGTACCAGACGGAACTTTTGAGGAATTTTTATTTTTTATCACAAAACTATAATTAATACAAATTATTGAAAAAAAAAATATAATAAAAAATTAAAAAAAAAGTCGGGATTCTGAAAATCCCGGGATTGAAACCGAGAAATCCCGAGATTCGGGATTTGTCTAATCTCGAAAATTTTGGGATTTAATGGATCCGGATTTCCCGATTGAAAACCCTAATTTTGATACATTATAATTCGTTAAGAATTACACTGTGCTACAAAAAACACAAAATCGAATATACTTTTAAAATGAGGTAGTTAAGGTTGTAGGTCTCGTCGAAAAGATCACAAAAATGCCCAACAAACTTGCCAGACACCCTCAAATATTAAAGTTATTGTCAAAAAACGTTTTTTTGGGACTTTTCTCACTAAACCACGTGTAACTTAAACATTTTTCAACCGTTTTTAAATTTTTCAACTGTTTTTTATAGAAGAAGGAATTTCATGTGTGTGAATTGGTCTATACATATAAGAAAGATATGAATTGATTTTTTGAAGAATATCTAATTTTTTGTTATTTTTTTTGGAAATTTTTTGAGTTTATCGATTTTTTTCTGCTATAGTTTGTTCAACAATATTAATATTAATAAACCTTTTCCTAAAGAAAATTTAATTGGGAATACGATGAGCTTTATGCCAAAAAAATCGGATAACAATTGACAGAGTTGTGATAATTTTTCTAAAAAAATAAAATTAAGATTTTGTATGAAATTGTCGTGCGGATAACACAGGCAAAAAAATAAAAAAATAAACGAACATACTGAGAGGTCGCGTATCATTATTTTAAAGGTTTTTGACCTCCTGAATTCGAATTTGACCTTGAAATTGTGCTGTCTTATTAAATTTTTGATATATCAATTTATGTTACATATCTCAAAAACCTGACGAGATAGAGCAATTTAAAGGCCAGATTCGGTTTCAGCGCGCCAAAAACCTTTACAAATAATGTACATGACCATTTATGATAATTTTTTTTTTTTTTCTGCGAAATCTTAATTTTCTTTTTTAGAAAAATTATCACAACTCTGTCAATTATTATCCGATTTTTTCAGGATAAAGCTTATCGTATTAAGAATTAAATTATCTTTAAAAAAACGCTCATAAACATAAAGCTTGTTAAACGAACTATAGCAGAAAAAAATCTAAAGACTCGAAAAATTTTCAAAAACTAACAAAAAAATTTGATTTTATAGAAAAAATCAATAGATATCTTTCTTTTACGTATTGACCAATTCACACACGAGGAAAGTCCTATCCTTTTGCTATCCAAAACAGTTTAAACATTTAAAATCGGTTGGAAATTTTCTGAATTACACAAGGTTTAGTGAGAAAAGTCCCAAAAAAAGTTTTTTGACAATAACTCTAAAATTTGAGGGTGTCTGGCAAGTTTAATGGGCATTTTTGTGATCTACTCGACAAGACCAACAACCTATACTATGTCACATCAGAAGTATTTTTTCACAGTGTAGCACAGTGTTATTAACCTAAAGAATGAGTAAATAATGTTAAATATTATATATAAGTAACCCCCAAACTAGTACAATTAATCATTCCGATCCTCGATCGATTTTAAGTCGATCTAGCGATGCCCGTCCGTCCGTCTCACAGTGGATCAAGAATCGAAAGTCCCGGTCAAAGGGTAAAAGTAATCATCCAAACTCGTTGAAATTTGTGTCCTATATGGATTTTGGGTAGCTGAATTCACGTGTGCTCTCAAAGTTTTGAAATTTGTAATGGACTACGAGATATTGGGGTCCTATTTCTTTTATTTTTGGATTTTTTCAGTTGTTATACAATTTTTCAGAGAAGATGTGTAATTTATTGTTATTTTCACGCTAATATGATAATAGGAAATTGTTTTAAAACATTGCATAATTGGTCTGCAAAAAAATTGTGAGGATAGCAAAATTCACAAAACGCGACATAACGCGAAAAATAGAAATGAAAGGTTATAAAACTTTATATAAATTATAAAATCATCTGTCCAGTGTTGCCACCAATGGAATTGGAAATTACACACAAAATTATCCAAAATCTCATAAATTACACAAAAATGTTTATACCCTCCCTATCGTTTGTAACGCCTCGAAATATCGGTCTGGAATCCCATAAAAATATATAATTATTTATCCATTATATTGAGAGGTAGAATTTTATATATCAGGGGAGTAGGGAGACAACTTTAAAGGAATCACAATGGGCCTTATGGCCTCCGAGTGAATTCGCCAAATCAGCGGACGCCCATCCAACCTAACCAACCTAACCTATCCATTGTCGATTCTAAGGCATTCTATGAATTTCCGTCCGTCTGTATAAAAGGTTTAGTTCGTAAATGGGTAAAATCGATCCAGAGGGTAAAATGTTTCCCCTTGAAGAACTAAACCACTTCTGAAATACCATAATTTTTGAACACGTTTTTTTGTATATTTGTTCAACAAATAAAGCGTATGAAAATTATATAATTGTTATGAAATTTTAAATTCAAATGCGATTTTCTTGAAAAAAAAAGAAAAACGCGTGTCCGAATTTTTGCGTGGATGGACAAACATCTAAGATTAAAAAAAAAAATTTAAAAAAGTGGCCAGATTTTTGATGAATGGACTTTTTTAAAAAATGGAAAATTTCAGAACGGGTTCTTTCCAAAAAATAAGTATACCAAATGTTTCATTTATTTAACAAAAATACAAAAAAAAACTGTAAAAAAGTGTATTTTTTTAGAGGTTGGTTTAGTTCTTCAAGGGGGAACTTTTTCCGATTTGGCCCATTTACGAACTTAACCTGCCTAGATAAGACATATAAGACATATTCATGACAAATTCAGGAGGCTAGCTCTTTTATTTTAGACTGCATCGTGCCATCTACAGACAGACGGACGGACGGACATTCACAGAATGTATTAGAATCGATCATGGATCAATAATATATATAGGTTAGGTTGTAAGTGGCTGCTGACGTTTTACGTCAACACACGTTGACTCTTTATGGGGTCCCCGACCGATATTTCGATGCGTTACAAATGGAATGACAAAGTGAGTATACCCCCATAGGGTTCTGAAATGTTGAAAAAAAAATTTTAATCGATATATATATGTATCCGTACAGCCTATTCAGAAGTTTACGGTACATATGTTTTTTTTCGCTGGACATTTCGTGTGGAATGCCTCATATATACAATGTACATAATTCACCGGGAAGTCCCAAAAATATTTTAAAGCGCATTTTTGTCACTTAAAAATATTTGTACACTAAAAAAATTAAACTCCAAAAAAATTTTACACTAAATAAAAGTTTGCCCTTCAAAAAAAAACTTGTATTTTTTTTTTTTTATAAAAATTACAAAAAAAAAAAATTTAATCAAAATAAAATATTTCTTATCAAAATTGCTACTTTTTTATGTAAGAAAATTTACAACACCCAAAAAAAAAACCTTGTCAAATTACTAGGAAAAGTCCCGTAATCCCATTTTACCAATATTAGTCAGTTTTTCCTGTTTTTTAACAAACAAATTTGGATCGAAATTTACTTTTTTTTTTGTAATTTTACAATTTTTTTTTGTAATTTTACAAATTTCCAAGATAATTTTACAAAAAAATCTTGAAATTAAAAAAAAAACTGTAAATTTAATTTTTTTTTTTTTGTAAAAATCTTTTAAAATTACAAAATTATTAGGAAAAAACTTGTAAAAATATTAGGAACTCTCGTAAAATAGGAGGTAGCAAAAAAACTAGCAAAGTTACGAAACCTCCATGTAAATTTTATCGTGTCAAAAAATTTGGAAACTTACAATGTTATTGGTAAAAACCTTGTAAAATTACTATGAATTTTTGTCAAATAGGAGGTAGCAAGAAAAATGTTACAAATTTTTCTTGTAATTTTACAAGTTGTATCACTGAAAATGGGCATTGTGGAGGGTTTTCATGGATTCGGCGAACTTACCTTTTCTACTTGTTTCTTACATTGTTGTCTTTTTTTCTCATTTTATCATTAGAAAAAAGTGTTTTTAGTATAATCGATTTATTTTACAATTTGTAAAATAGTTTTCAAGAAATTTCAATTCTGAATAACATAACATTGTTGCAATAAATTTTCTATGAAGAAAATTTTTGATGCTAGAAATCAGAGATTTCCTGGCTTAAGAAATCTGCAAAGATCGCCTTCTTAAATTTGCTGATATTAACATTTCATTAAGAAGGTACTTCCATTTTTAGTCGTACCAAGACAAATCATTATTATTGTTTAAAAATTTACTTCCTCTTTAAATGTTAATATAACTTGATTTATACGAATTTTACGTGTTGCAGTTTTAATTGCTGACACAAATTTTACTTTCTTTTTTATAACAACGTTTCATTTATACTCGTACATCTAGCCCCACCCGCAGAAAGGTATAACAACGCTACTATATAAATTTTATACAAAAGCCCTTGAACACGTTAATAATAAAAAATTTACTTTTATTTGATTTTTTCTGTAAGTACAGATCGAGCACGGGCTCTAATTATATTTGTTATAAGGGTTCAAGTTGAAAAAATGCAGAAGAAAAATTGAATTTCTAAAAATTATAGACATTTCTGGCATTTCCTATACCGGTTTCAAACACCCCAGTTAGTGTCATCTTCAGTAGGATTTTAAATGTCGGTTTGTCTTGTTAATGAAAACTGTTTTTTATATATGTGAATATTTATAGTTTCTACAGAATAAATTTTGACAGTTTCCAACACTACAATTCTATTTCTAGCAATCTCAACCTCACCTCATACTTTCTTTCAACTTTTTTGTCTCTTACATTATTTCGCAAGGGTTACCAACATGATCTGGAATTGCAGACACAAATGAAGGAATTTGCATTTTCTGTTTCGGAGACGTGCCTAATGGCGACATTTTTTGTCAGTAATTTTATTTGATTTTTTCTGTAAGTACAGATCGAGCACGGGCTCTAATTATATTTGTTATAAGGGTTCAAGTTGAAAAAATGCAGAAGAAAAATTGAATTTCTAAAAATTATAGACATTTCTGGTATTTCCTATACCGGTTTCAAACACCCCAGTTAGTGTCATCTTCAGTAGGATTTTAAATGTCGGTTTGTCTTGTTAATGAAAACTGTTTTTTATATATGTGAATATTTATAGTTTCTACAGAATAAATTTTGACAGTTTCCAACACTACAATTCTATTTCTAGCAATCTCAACCTCACCTCATACTTTCTTTCAACTTTTTTGTCTCTTACATTATTTCGCAAGGGTTACCAACATGATCTGGAATTGCAGACACAAATGAAGGAATTTGCATTTTCTGTTTCGGAGACGTGCCTAATGGCGACATTTTTTGTCAGTAATTTTATTTGATTTTTTCTGTAAGTACAGATCGAGCACGGGCTCTAATTATATTTGTTATAAGGGTTCAAGTTGAAAAAATGCAGAAGAAAAATTGAATTTCTAAAAATTATAGACATTTCTGGTATTTCCTATACCGGTTTCAAACACCCCAGTTAGTGTCATCTTCAGTAGGATTTTAAATGTCGGTTTGTCTTGTTAATGAAAACTGTTTTTTATATATGTGAATATTTATAGTTTCTACAGAATAAATTTTGACAGTTTCCAACACTACAATTCTATTTCTAGCAATCTCAACCTCACCTCATACTTTCTTTCAACTTTTTTGTCTCTTACATTATTTCGCAAGGGTTACCAACATGATCTGGAATTGCAGACACAAATGAAGGAATTTGCATTTTCTGTTTCGGAGACGTGCCTAATGGCGACATTTTTTGTCAGTAATTTTATTTGATTTTTTCTGTAAGTACAGATCGAGCACGGGCTCTAATTATATTTGTTATAAGGGTTCAAGTTGAAAAAATGCAGAAGAAAAATTGAATTTCTAAAAATTATAGACATTTCTGGTATTTCCTATACCGGTTTCAAACACCCCAGTTAGTGTCATCTTCAGTAGGATTTTAAATGTCGGTTTGTCTTGTTAATGAAAACTGTTTTTTATATATGTGAATATTTATAGTTTCTACAGAATAAATTTTGACAGTTTCCAACACTACAATTCTATTTCTAGCAATCTCAACCTCACCTCATACTTTCTTTCAACTTTTTTGTCTCTTACATTATTTCGCAAGGGTTACCAACATGATCTGGAATTGCAGACACAAATGAAGGAATTTGCATTTTCTGTTTCGGAGACGTGCCTAATGGCGACATTTTTTGTCAGTAATTTTATTTGATTTTTTCTGTAAGTACAGATCGAGCACGGGCTCTAATTATATTTGTTATAAGGGTTCAAGTTGAAAAAATGCAGAAGAAAAATTGAATTTCTAAAAATTATAGACATTTCTGGTATTTCCTATACCGGTTTCAAACACCCCAGTTAGTGTCATCTTCAGTAGGATTTTAAATGTCGGTTTGTCTTGTTAATGAAAACTGTTTTTTATATATGTGAATATTTATAGTTTCTACAGAATAAATTTTGACAGTTTCCAACACTACAATTCTATTTCTAGCAATCTCAACCTCACCTCATACTTTCTTTCAACTTTTTTGTCTCTTACATTATTTCGCAAGGGTTACCAACATGATCTGGAATTGCAGACACAAATGAAGGAATTTGCATTTTCTGTTTCGGAGACGTGCCTAATGGCGACATTTTTTGTCAGTAATTTTATTTGATTTTTTCTGTAAGTACAGATCGAGCACGGGCTCTAATTATATTTGTTATAAGGGTTCAAGTTGAAAAAATGCAGAAGAAAAATTGAATTTCTAAAAATTATAGACATTTCTGGTATTTACTAATTGAGCTGTCAACAAGAGATTGTGCAACCGACAAAAAAAAATTGTAACGCGGACAAATGAGCAGACTTTTTTTGTTTAAAACTGTACAAAGTTTTTTTGTGATTTTCATTTTTTTGTTTTATTTTTAAGGTAAATGATGAAATAAAAGACTTACAAATTTGTGTATAAAAAATAATATAAAATATAATTCAATTATTTTTATAGATGGTCTTTTTGGATAAAAAAAAGGATTTGGTAGTAATTAAATACCTTTAATCTGTTAATAAAATAATTTTAATTTCTCTTTAACAAGTAAAATATTTATACAGAGTCTTACATTTTGTCATTATATTTAAATTGAAATGTGAAAGGCAAAATTAATTGGAATTACTTTAATACTGAAATTATAAGAAACAAGTAGAAAAGTTAAATTCAACTTGGCCGAATCTATGAATACCCTCCACAATGGCCTTTTTAAGTGATAGTAAATTTTCTAACGTGAAAAAAATAAAATTTTTGGTTAGAAATATTTTATTTTCTGTAAAAAAACTTTTTATACCCTCCACTCTAGTGATAGAGGGTATATATAAGTTTGTCATTCCGTTTGTAACACCTCGAAATATTGGTCTAGGACCCCATAAAGTATATATATTTATGATCCTCGATCGATTTTAAGTCGATCTAGCGATGTCCGTCCGTCCGTCCGTCCGTCCGTCCGTCCGTCTGTCTGTCTGTCTGTCCGTCCGTAGAAAACACGCTAACTTTTGAAAGACTTTACAGAGGCTACTGAAGTTTGGCATATATGTTTGTCATTTACCTGGTCAGGTTGGTATTGCAATCCAGCCAAATCGGTCCAGTGGTTCAAAAGTTATGAGCAAAAGAGTAAATTTCGGCAAGGGTGTTTCGCGAATTTACGATATAACAAGTAGAAAAATTTAATTCGACTTGGTCGAATCTATGAATACCCTCCACAATGTTATCTGATAGTAATTTTCTAAAAAAAATTTAAAAAAATTGCATTACAAATTTTTTATTAGAAATATGTATATTATTTAAAGTCAAACTTTCTTTTAATCAAATTTTTTTGAGTGTACAATTTTTTTGACTGTCAACATTTTTTTGAATCTGTCATTTCATTCAAAAAAATAATAATGTGTAATTTTTTTTTTTGAGTGTAACATTTTTTTATGAGTGTAAATTTTTTTTTGAGTGTAAATTTTTTTTAGTGTACAAATTCTTTGAGTAACAAATTACTTTGTAAAATATTTTTGTTGTTTTATACCTACATATCTGTAATACAAAAAAAAAAAAACTATTTCACATATTTTCCTCTTTTTATATTACCATCCTTTTCTTTAAAAACCAAAAACAAATTAACATTCAATCATACACATACTTTATTTGATTTTTTTCCCGTTACATACAGTTACACTAACAATAACAAATATTTATTTGTCTAACAACTAAACTGCACCCCAGGCAAGAAAACAAACAACAACAAGTTTTACAAAACTGGTATTTCACCATGCTATTAAAACTTGTTTAACGAGTTTTCAACAGTTTAAGGTGAAACAAATCTGAAATTCAGTGCATTGCTTATAACTTTTGAACCACTGAACCGATTTTGCTGAAATTCAAAACCAAACAGCCTTGAGGAACAACAAATATATCTGCTAAGCTTCAGTCCCCTCAGAATTGTCTTTCGAAAGTTATAGTGGTTTTAATCTTGTAAATTCGAAAAATACCCTTCCCGAAATTTACTATTTTGCTCATAACTTTTGAACCACTGGACCGATTTGGCTGGATTGCAATACCAACCTGACCAGGTAAATAACAAACATATATGCCAAACTTCAGTAGCCTCTGTAAAGTCTTTCAAAAGTTAGCGTGTTTTCTACGGACGGACAGACAGACAGACAGACGGACGGACGGACGGACGGACGGACGGACGGACGGACGGACATCGCTAGATCGACTTAAAATCGATCGAGGATCATAAATATATATACTTTATGGGGTCCTAGACCAATATTTCGAGGTGTTACAAACGGAATGACAAACTTATATATACCCTCTATCACTAGAGTGGAGGGTATAAAAAACACGATAACTTTCGAAAGACAATAATGAGACTACTGAAGCTTAGCATTTATCTTTGCCGTTCCCCGGGTCTGTTTGGTATTAAATTTCACCTCAATCGGTCCAGTCGTTCAATAGTTATAAGCAAAACCCTGAATTTCAGATTAGTTTCATCTAAAATGCCACGTGTTTTTACAAGTTTTAAAAGCATTGGTGGTAACTAAACAATGCTTCTCAAACTTGTTTAATTTTAAAGCAATGCTTTTTAAACTTGTTTATTTTTAAAAGCATTGGTAACTTAAAAATTACACTCGAAAAAAATTTTACACTTAAAAAAATTTTACACTCAAAAAAAATTTACACAAAAAAACTTTTGTTTTTATTTTTTTACAAAAATGAGAATATTTTGTGTACATACGTACGTGCATTCACTCAGAAATATTTTTACAGTAAAAAAAATATTACACTCGAAAAAAATTTTACACTCAAAAAAAAAATTAGTAATTTTTTTTTTAAATGACAAAAAAAGAGTTTTTTACTCAAAGTAAAATATTTCTAACCAAAATTGTTAATTTTTTCACGTTAAAAGATGTACTACCCTTAAAAAATGCATTGTGGAGGGTATTCATAGATTCGGCAAAGTCGAATTTAACTTTTCTACTTGTTTTTATTAATTTTTGAAAAAAAAAAAAAAAAATAATTTACTAATTTTTTTTGAGTGTATTTTTTTTTGTTTTAAAAAAAATCTTTTAAAATTACAAAAAAGGTCTTGATCCTTACTTGGAATTCTTGCAAAATAGGAGTTAGAAACCAATCTCTCAAATTCAGCTGCAAAAATTTCAAAAATTTCAAATTTAAAATACACAAAAAAATGCATATTTAAAAATAAAAGTTTTAATCTTGCAGAAATAAATGGTAAATTAAAAAAAAGTTGTAAATTTACCACTTTTTTTTTTGCAAAAATTCCAACGTTTCTTTATAAATTTACATATTTTTTTGTGACTTTACAAGTTTTTCTTGAAAATTTACACATTTTTGACGAAATAAAACTTATGAGAAACTCTCTTGACGAGATTTTATTGCTACCATCTATTTTACGAGAACTCCCCAGCAAAAAATTTGCGGAGTACTTCTATTAGGAGTGCTTTAAAACTATTACAAATGTAATGAAATACAACAAAAATAACAAAAAACACAAGGAAAAAACGCAAAGGCATTCTTTTCTACTCCATAAAAAGTTGTTGGTCAGCTCTTAACTCATTACCTTCCGCGACCAATTGTAACGACTCACCTTTCCAGGCCCTACCTACTGGGGAACCGTGCTACCTATAAGTCCGGCTAAGTTCAGGGAAAATGGGGTGGAGATCTTGTTCCCTCTAGGTAGATCGTAGTCAGTTACCATAAAAATAAAAATAGGTAGCTACACACCGAAACATCCGAAAACCATCAAAACAACCTTACGTCAAAAGAAGATATAAAAAAAATAAAACCGAAAGAGAGAGGAAAAGAGTTGTACAGATAAGAGAGGAAGAGGGGAAAGGTGATATTGAGCCCCCCATGATCTAAACCCACCCGGTCCTTGCCATCTAGTAAAAAGATTGTAGATGGCCCAATGCCTTACCTAATTGATTACCTAAACTTTCGTGGAAATAGTTAAAGATTTAGCAATTCATCTTACCAATATAAAAATTTTATTTAAAATTAAAACCAACAACGTAAAATCTATTTATATAAAGAAACATTATAAATATTTTATTTTCTCTAAATGAATTTAACAAAACTTATTCGTGTAATTAACAAAAACTAATAATATTCAACGTTTTTACCAGGGCACTGGTTGAAACACATGATATTGAAACGGTATAAAAATTTAAAATCTTGAAACAAGGGGAAAAAAAAATTGAAATTACGGAAAAAAAAAATTAAATATAATAATAAAGAATTAAAATTACGCGATTTTATGCATCTGTAAAAATTATGCGTGTGTTTTAAGAACAAAATTATAAAAAAAAAAAAAATGTGTTAACGTTTTTTACCCGGAATATGTTGGAAACAAACTGGTATTGGAACTCTGTGCAACAATAGAAGGTTAAGATTTATTTAAATAGACAACGTATGAACCGATTTTCTATTCGACAGAGACTGAACATTACGTTAAATTAATGGCGTTTTCTTTTCTGAAACAAAATGTTGCACCCTTAAACAGTATCATTTGTAAAATGTAGCCACAACCCTTTTAATGTGTTGCCAGTTTTGTGATTACAAAAAAACAAAAAATTGAGAAAATTTTTCTTTCAACCAAAATATGGGCAATCAGCTGTTTTTATAAGGCAATTTTGCTACCCCGTCATTTTATGAAAGTGGGAAAAGTGTGACATTTTGAAACTTTAAAAATGCAACATTTGTAGAAAAAAACATAATAAATTTTTAAAGTGTTGCCAGTTTTTTAGAAAAGAACAAAAAAAGTGCAATATTTTTTGAAGGGACGGTAAAATGTAGCATTTTTTGCCAGAAAAGAAAACGCCATAAATTAAATAAAAAAAATTAAATTAAATTAACAAAAATAGGTCCAATTTCAGTTTGTTTCTAATATCAAACTGATTAAATTTTATTCTCAAAATTTTTTTAACAATGTGAAACGTTACGGAAACGAAACATGCGACTATGTTTTCCGATCTTTATGTAGAGTGAAAATTTAAAAAAATAATAATAAATAACACTTAACTTACCAATTCAATATTCTCGCTGACATAAGGCCTTTTGTCTTCTTGATGATATGAATTTGATAATCTGCTTTCGATTTAAATTTTCACTCGATTATATCTTAAAATTTTAGGTGAAGTGTGTAGGTGTTTATGTATGAGTGTATGAATGCATTTTAAGATCGTATGATTAATTTTAATTTAAGACATGAAATGCAATAAAAAAAAATATTCCAAATTTTAAACGTTAAAATTATAAATGTAAACAAACTGACAAAATTAAATTTTTAAACAAATTAAAAGAAACACAATTGTTGACACTTCACAAACAAAAAAAAAAAATTTAACTTTGAAAAAAAACAATAATGACGTTTGCTTTGAAAGCACAAATTCCCGGAAAGAAAACTTCCGTACTCCGAAAAGAAGATATTGTCAACAAATTTGGTACTCAGACACTCTCCCAAAATTTAAGTGTCACTTACGACGACCAAACAAAATAAACGAAACTTTTCCCGCGTTCGAGATGTCAAATTAGATGAAAGAAACCGGGCCGTATTGATGACCGTAAGTAGCCCGAGGGTTTAACGTTGTAAAATGTTTCCCGGATCGAGTGAATATTCGTTGAATGCCTTAACCACTTTCCCAATGACCATCGATGGAATATTCTGACACGAGGTACTGAATTTTAACACGTGGACCTAGGTCTTTGCAACCACTAACGTCTTGAACTTGGCCCTTCACTCATCCAATGTCCCACAATCCTCAATTGGTATTAAACGTTTCCAATTACCTGGGAGTCTATAAAAAAAAATTTCATTGAGATTTTCCTCCCCTTTATCCCAAAGCGCGAAAATACTTACCTTATTTACAAACAGTCTCCTGTACCAGACAAAGTTGATTCAATAACGATTGAACAATCTCCTCGCAAAATTGTAAACCAATTTTCCAAATTTCAAATTATAATATCGTCTTTAAAATTTTCTGTTCTGGTCGCTTCCTCACACAAATTAACAATGAAAATTTTATTTGAAATAATTTGAAATTTATTTCCCAGACGTCAAACATTTAAATTTAAAATTTTCAAAAATTTGAAAATTTGAAATGTTAAAATAAAACAAAGAAAAAAATGAAAAGGTCAGTTGGAAATTTATAGCAAACATCAAGTAGATATGTTTTTAAACCCGAAGACCTCACAAAATTTAGAAAACATTTACACTTACAAAATCTTGAAAAACAAAAAAAAAATCTATCTCTTTTTAATTTTTGTAATGAAAAAAAAAATTAAAAAATTTTTTTAAAAAATATATTAAAAATAGAAGACTTTTGTGTCTCATGAAAATGATGACTGACTTTGTTTGTAAAAATGTAGCATTTTAATAATATATTAACTAAAAAAATATCAAAGGTCAAAAATGCATTTGCATTTAGAATGCATTTTTGTAATGACACAATTTTTTTTAACTTTTATGTTTAAAGTAGAGGACTTAAGCTTTTAATTTCAATTTCGATTATAAAAATCCGATATTTGCTTAAGAAGTTATAGCTCTTCAAACTACACCACTTTTTAAATTTTTAGTAATTTTGAAAAAAATTAAAATCGCGAATAAAATCGCGAGTTTTTGGAATTTAGTTAAACTGTAAATGGGAATCTTTAAATGGCTCCCTAGAGCATTTGTGTTCATAATATAACAAAAGTCTGAAAACCCACGTCCAGATTTTTGGTTTTGTATCGTAATTTTGACCGATAAATATTTGGACTCTATATTGGAATGTTGAAGTTTTCACTACACTACTGTCAAAAACATATATTTTGATTAAATATTATTTTGATTTAATCACAATGTTTTGCTGAACATACGCAGGCATTAGGGTCTCTCTTAGGGAAAATTTTTCCCGGGAAAATTTTTTCTCAAAATTCCGGTATTTTTTCATCGGGAAATTTCGGGAATTTGTCAATAACTGTTTTTAAAAAAAGCTAATCAAATAACATATTTTAAATATAATT
The DNA here is from genome assembly GCA_963921195.1 of Pegoplata infirma. Lineage (NCBI taxonomy): Eukaryota > Metazoa > Arthropoda > Insecta > Diptera > Anthomyiidae > Pegoplata > Pegoplata infirma. The sequence continues at coordinate 216,527 of CAWUER010000261.1, forward strand.
TTATATGATTTATTGAAATAAAATAAAAAATTAATTTTAATTAAAATTATTGCAGAAAAAATAGTAAGGAAACGCTTCAGGTTGAATAAAAGTATTTTAAACAAACCAGCATTCTAGCCTAAAATTTCACAAAAGTTCCACTTTTTTAAAGATAAATATTTAAATTTAAAGACTGATATTTGGGCATGGATGTCTTGAAAAGGTTATTTAACTAATTGGAAAGTTTTTCGAAATGTATCTTTAAAATAAAATCCTGATTATGATTGGTCAGCATTACTCGAATTTATCAAAAAACTTCTACAAACACAAAAATTTTAAAAATTATAAATTCATGAATAAAAAACATTTTGTATAAAGTGAAAATACGCCAAGGCAAATACGACAATTCTAATAAAGTACAATACTTTTACAAAAATTAGATTTTTGCCAATTTTATACGTTTAAAAAAGAAGTAAAGAAAACTATTGTAACGTTGCAAATCAAACTCCGATTCACAACGTTCATATTTACGTTAAATAATGTTTAAAACAGCACCGATCATATTAATTTTCTTATGATCAATCTAAACAAATTACTCTTTTATTTTGGTAGCAGTGTAAACACGCTGATCACGCCACTCTTTATCAATTACACGTGTTTGGTTGTTTGTACTACACAACACATGCAGTAGTGCGTTTGTTTGTAGAAACTCCACAACACATTGTGTTAAGTTTTTTTGATTTAAAATTTGAATTTTTTAACCATACCCGTAAGACTTCTCATTTAGTCTATTTAATCATGAACATAAGTATTTTAGTTTGTGACACAATCGGGGTGGTTAAATTAAACTGCCAAAGGTTAATACTTAATGTATTAACCTAACTTTTAGTAGCGATAAACTTCGGTTGGTCGTTCGATTTACAGCCTTCGCGGTCTGTTCTAAACCAAACTAACACCACTAACATAATTTTACAGCCTTCGCGGTCTGTTCGGATTTACAGCCTCTGCGGACTGTTCTAAGTTTACAGCCTTCGCGGTCTGTTCTAATTTACAGCTTTCGCGGTCTGTTCCAAGGATCATAGAAGTAAATAGGATGTCCAGAACTTCAAGTTCCTGATAATCACGTTGCTCAGCCTGCTCAGTCTGCTCAGCTAGCTCAGCTTGCTCTCCCAAAACAGGGGTCTTGTGGACTGTCCACAGGGGCCTTGTGGACTGTCCACAAGACCCCTGAACATTAACCATTAAAGCGTTCAAAACAAAGAAATCGAAATTTGGCAAACATTTTAAAAAATTTTCGATTTAAATTTTGAAAAAATGAGGAATATTAAGAAAAATTCCAAAAAAATTATTGAAAATACTAGGAAGAACCAAAACTGAATATTTATTTTCTTATTTTTGAAAATTTAAAAAATTTTCTTTCTTTTTTATTTTTTTCCCCCATAAATATTCATTTTTGGTTCTTCTTAGTATTTTCAATAATTTTTTTGGAATTTTTCTTAATATTCCTCATTTTTTTAAAATTTAAATCGAAAATTTTTTAAAATGTTTGCCAAATTTCGATTTCTTTGTTTTGAACGCTTTAATGGTTAATGTTCAGGGGTCTTGTGGACAGTCCACAAGGCCCCTGTGAACAGTCCACAAGACCCCTGTTTTGGGAGAGCAAGCTGAGCAAGCTGAGCAGACTGAGCAGGCTGAGCAACGTGATTATCAGGAACTTGAAGTTCTGGACATCCTATTTACTTCTATGATCCTTGGTCTGTTCTAACAAAACCATTTACAGCCTTCGCGGTCTGTTCGGATTTACAGCCTCTGCGGACTGTTCTAAGTTTACAGCCTTCGCGGTCTGTTCTAATTTACAGCCTTCGCGGCAAGGATCATAGAAGTAAATAGGATGTCCAGAACTTCAAGTTCCTGATAATCACGTTGCTCAGCCTGCTCAGTCTGCTCAGCTAGCTCAGCTTGCTCTCCCAAAACAGGGGTCTTGTGGACTGTCCACAGGGGCCTTGTGGACTGTCCACAAGACCCCTGAACATTAACCATTAAAGCGTTCAAAACAAAAAAAATCGAAATTTGGCAAACATTTTGAAAAATTTTCGATTTAAATTTTAAAAAAATGAGGAATATTAAGAAAAATTCCAAAAAAATTATTGAAAATACTAAGAAGAACCAAAAATGAATATTTATGGGGGAAAAAAATAAAACAGAAAGAAAATTTTTTAAATTTTCAAAAATAAGAAAATAAATATTCAGTTTTGGTTCTTCCTAGTATTTTCAATAATTTTTTTGGAATTTTTCTTAATATTCCTCATTTTTTAAAAATTTAAATCGAAAATTTTTTAAAATGTTTGCCAAATTTCGATTTCTTTGTTTTGAACGCTTTAATGGTTAATGTTCAGGGGTCTTGTGGACAGTCCACAAGGCCCCTGTGGACAGTCCACAAGACCCCTGTTTTGGGAGAGCAAGCTGAGCTAGCTGAGCAGACTGAGCAGGCTGAGCAACGTGATTATCAGGAACTTGAAGTTCTGGACATCCTATTTACTTCTATGATCCTTGTTTACAGCCTTCGCGGTCTGTTCTAATTTACAGCCTTCGCGGTCTGTTCTAACCAAACCATTTACAGCCTTCGCGGTCTGTTCGGATTTACAGCCTCTGCGGACTGTTCTAAGTTTACAGCCTTCGCGGTCTGTTCTAATTAACAGCCTTCGCGGTCTGTTCTAACCAAACCATTTACAGCCTTCGCGGTCTGTTCGGATTTACAGCCTCTGCGGACTGTTCTAAGTTTACAGCCTTCGCGGTCTGTTCTAATTTACAGCCTTCGCGGTCTGTTCTAATGAAACCATTTACAGCCTTCGCGGTCTTTTCGGATTTACAGCCTCTGCGGACTGTTCTAAGTTTACAGCCTTCGCTGTCTGTTCTAATTTACAGCCTTCGCGGTCTGTTCTAACGAAACACAATTTTACAGCCTTCGCGGTCTGTTCGGATTTACAGCCTTCGCGGTCTGTTCGATAGTAGGATTTGCACCCCCGCCGCCGAGGAGGTTGCCAACCCGAGGACGAAAGAGCCGAAGTTCTAGATCCCGAGGATTGCCGAAGGTACCCGAGTTATCTACCGAAGTGACCACAATTATACCTGAACGACTAAGCCAGTGTCGTTACCCGAGAAGATATAACCGACGAGTCGATCGTACCCGAGATACGCCGAAGTTACCCGAATCATACCAGAACGACTAAGCCAGTGTCGTTACCCGAGAAGATATAACCGACGAGTCGATCGTACCCGAGTGAAGCCAGTAGAGTAGTTGCTATTTATGTGTATTGAAGTTATTAAAATTAATAAAGAAAATATATTATATAACCCCAAAAAGGGTAAATATATTGTGTTATTACTTAAGGTTTGGTGGTCCTCAAGTTGAACCTGGACACGACCGATCTACCTCAGCCGAAGAATAAAACCACGTCACACTATTTTACAAAAGAAAACATCTGTGGGTGTTTGAATTAAAATAAAGCGGCCATATTTTTGAAAAAAATATATTATATATGATAAGATTCGGAATTTGTGTTAATCAAAAAATTCCCGGGAATTTCCGGGAATTCAATTTTTTTAAAACACTTTCCCGGGAATTGAAAAAGTCCGGGAATTTAGAAACCCTAGCAGGCATTTATTAAAGTTGTTATCGACCTTTTCCTATTTTTATTATTACGTTATTTAGAAGTTTCTAAATCAGGCTTATGCAGGTCATGTATTCTATTTGTGCAAATAAAATATTATTTCATAATTTTTTCCGACGTTTCGTTGGAGATTCCCAACATCATCACAGATATTTTGTTAAATAAATAATCTTTTAATAGTTTCACATTTAGAAAAGGAAAAAAACACAACATAAAACATAAATTTAATTAAACAAAACAAATGTAAAAATATAAATAAAAATAAAAAATATCACAGTATAATTTTGTTAAACTAAGTATTACAGCAGAAGAACTAAACTGACATTTTTAGTGTATAAAACGCCTCTAACGAACTTTATTTCAGATTTCATCTGCATACAAAAGTTTAATATTCCTTGGTATAATATTAGAGATGAGCTTGTTGTTAATGAAAATTTACAAATTTTCGCTCACTCAAACAATTTTTTATCAAGGTCAAAGATTTTTAATCGGTTTAAAGACAGTACTAGCTTACCATCCCGGTACTTCGTTACCGGTTGTATTGAATACCGAATAATAGAAGGATCAGGATTACTCTATGATTTCAAAAAATTCCCCGAGGTAGTCTTTGCTTTATTTACTTGTGGACGTTTACGTCTTTCATAAAATAATATTTCAATGAATAATTTAAACAATACAATTTGAATAACTTCGCTGGTACGTTATCATGTGCGTTCCGATGAAAAAAAAATATTGACAATTTTCGAGTCCTTATATCAGGTTTTTGGATTTAAAGTGAATAAATATTTCAGTGAAAAAAGAAATGGGAATAAAAATAAGTTTGAGTGAAAAAACATATTGGGAGAAAAAATATGGAATAAAAAAAGTTAAATACGATAAATTTGAGTAAAAAGTATCATTCCATATTGTTCCCTGCTCTATTTCATTTCGATCCCCGTTCTACTCCATTTCATTTCCAATTCCATCTCCTTTTGTTCCATGCAAGTTTCATTCCTCTCCGTATAATATGCGTTAAAGAAATAAAAATTTATATTTTCGTTATTTTATAGATATGAAAAGTACCATTTTACACCACTTTTACCAGGTACCCCTTTTTATCCTTAAATTTTAAATTTTAAAATATGGCTGTTATTTCTGGGGCTTTTATTTTAATAGTTAGATAGGTAAAAATAACCATTTGCCACCTCTTCCCTTAAAATTAAATTTTCCAAAAAACCTTTTTTTTTTTGCTAGTTGATCCTATATTTAAAATATCAAGTTTCTGAACCATTATTTCAAGAAATATAAGAATAACCAAATTTACACTTCTTTATCCCCTTTACAATCAGTCGCGACCCTTAGAAACAGAATTTCCTAAAATAAAGCATTCAAAATTTCAGTGCCTAGGATCATTACTTCATGAAATATAAAAAGTATCAAAAAACCCTTTTTTATACCTCTAGAAACGGATTTTTTTAAAAAATACTTTAGCAGAATGTTTTTTCACCGAAGTACCCTACATTCCAAAATTCAAGCTTCTAAGGTCATTATTATAGGAACAAAAAAAGTACCAAAAGTACATTTTCTTACCCCCGTTAGAAACGGAATTTTCAAAAAGTATCTCTTCCAGAATGTTTTTTTCTTCATCGAAAAATCCTACATTCCATATTTCAATTTTCTAGGATCATTGTTTCAGCACTTTCGGTACTTTTAATAAAAGGTACTTTATATTAAAGGTAATTTTTGTAAAAGGTACTTTTTATAAAAAGTACTTTTTATAAAGGGTACTTTTTATAAAAGGTACTTTTTATAAATAGTACTTTTTATAAAAGGTACTTTTTATAAAAGGTACTTTTAATAAAAGGTACTTTTTATAAAAGGTACTTTTTATAAAAGGTACTTTTTATAAAAAGTACTTTTTATAAAAGTACTTTTTATAAAAGGTACTTTTTATAAAAGGTACTTTTTATAAAAGGTACTTTTTATAAAAGTACTTTTTATAAAAGGTACTTTTTATAAAAGGTACTTTTTATAAAAGGAACTTTTTATAAAAGGTACTTTTTATAAAAGGTACTTTTTATAAAAGGTACTTTTTATAAAAGGTACTTTTTATAAATTGTACTTTTTATAAAAGGTACTTTTTATAAAAGGTACTTTTTATAAAAGGTACTTTTTATAAAAGGTACTTTTTATAAAAGGTACTTTTTATAAAAGGTACTTTTTATAAAAGGTACTTTTTATAAAAGGTACTTTTTATAAAAGGTACTTTTTATAAAAGGTACTTTTTATAAAAGGTACTTTTTATAAATGGTAGTTTTTATAAAAGGTAATTTTTATAAAAGGTACTTTTTATAAAAGGTACTTTTTATAAAAGGTACTTTTTATAAAAGGTACTTTTTATAAAAGGTACTTTTTATAAAAGGTACTTTTTATAAAAGGTACTTTTTATTAAAGGTACTTTTTATAAAAGGTACTTTTTATAAAAGGTACTTTTTATAAAAGGTACTTTTTATAAAAGGTACTTTTTATAAAAGGTACTTTTTATAAAAGGTACTTTTTATAAAAGGTACTTTTTATAAAAGGTACTTTTTATAAAAGGTACTATTTATAAAAGGTACTTTTTATAAAAGGTACTTTTTATAAAAGGTACTTTTAAAAAAAAAAATAATTTTTATAAACGGTACAGAATTTTCAGAAAGTACTTGTTGCAGAATTTTTTATTTCACTAAAGGATGCTACATTCTAAATTTCAAGTTTGAATGACCATTATTTTAGTAAATAAAAAAAAGTACCAAAGGTACACTTTTTTTCCCATTTTACTCCCGTAGAATCTACATTGGCAAAAACTCAGCCGAAGTGAATCTTTTTTCCCGGAAGTGAACCGAAATTGCAAATTTCAAGTTTCTAGTACCATTATGTCAGGAGATATAAAAAGTACCAAAGGTACAGTTTTTTACCCCCTCAGAATCAGCACTGGCAAAAATCCAGCCTTAGTGGATCTATATTTCGGGAGGTTAACATACAGTCCAAATTTCAAGTCTCTATGACCATTATTTCAGGAGATATAAAAAGTACCAAAAGTACAGATTTTTACCCTTTTTACCCCCTTAGAACCAACATTGGCAAAAACCCAGCCTTACTGGATCTAAATTCCATAATGTTAACATACAGTCCAAATTTCAAGTCTCTATGAACAGCCTTGGCGGTTCTATATTCCGGGAGGTGAACATGCAGTCCAAATTTCTAGTCTCTACGACCATTATTTCAGGAGATATAAAAAGTACCAAAAGTACAGTTTTTTACCCTTTTTACCCCCTTAGAATCAACATTGGCAAAAATCCAGCCTTAGTGGATCTATATTCCGGGAGGTGAACCTACAGTCCAAATTTCAAGTCTCTAGCTTCAGCGGTTTGGGCTGGGCGATGATGAATCAGTCAATAAGTCAGTCAGTCAGTCACGTTACTCTTTTATATATATAGATAAACATATCGGTCGGCCTAACTGATGAAATACGCTAATTACGATAAAAAATCGTTCTACTCACGCAAAACTTGCTAATCCCCTGAATAACTCCCATCTCTAGTTAAACACCCCCGAGTAATAATGTTTAAATAAATTCTTATATATCACATCTTATTCAAGATTTGAAAGATCAGTACTGATCCGAGTAAGATCAGTACTCATCCGAGATTCGAAAGATCAGTACCAGGGAAACCAAAAATATTCAGTATCATCACTAAGAAAATTATGTCATTAACTGTTTGTAGGTTATTTTAAAAAGTAATCAGTAAAGTTATTTTAAAAGAAAAATCACTTATTTTATAAAGGATTTTATTTTTTTACTATTTCTGTAGTTTAAAAAATATAATTTACTGTCTTAAAAACGAATTTTCTGTTACATTCATTTTCGGCAGTAAAAAATTTCTTCTATAGTTTTACTGTTTTTCAATACAAAATAAGTGAATATTCCAAGGTTGGCAATCGAAACGAATAACGGTATCGATATCGGTATTGGTATTGTTTTTTTATTTATTTCGGTATCGGTATCGGTTACGGTATTTGAGTTGAATCGGTTACGGTATTACCGATACCGAAACGTCGATACCGGTACGTACCGGTATTATCGAAAAAAATGCTAAAAATATAAAAAACGCATAAAAACTAAAAAAAAATATTTTTTTTTCAATTTTAATAATAAACACGTATTTATTTTTAGCATTTTTGATAAAATGCCCTTAAAAATGTAAAAAAAAATTAAAATAGCGTTTTTTAGGGGGTCGGCGGGGACGTTGCCGGACCGAGAAAACTGTAATTTTCTTATCCTATTGATCAAAGTGCAGGACTTTGAAGTTATTCTGACATAAAAATCTTTCATTTGTTTTTCAAAAAAATATTTATGTATGAAAAAGGTGGAATTTCGGGTAAATATGGTTACGAATATTAAGTCTCATCTTTCTGCAATTAAAAAAAAATATCCCCACTTGACCACCGCAATTTATATGTCCATGAAATGCAATGCAAATCAGTACAGAAATTGTTTCAAGCTAAAACGAAAATTTACCATTTTTTTGATTTTCGGCTTTTAATTTTTTTGATTATTTTAAAATTTTTTTATATTCAATTTATTATCAAATTTTACTAATTTGAAATAAATTAATAAAATATCAAATAAATCCAAAAATTTAAATTGCATAAAAAGTTGAAATGCAAGCTTTTCTGGGATAACGGCGCATTGAACATTTTTTTGACAAGATTTTTGAAATCAGCGGGTGCTAATTACCCTAAAAAAGTACCTTTTTCAAAAAAAGAAAAATAAAATTGACCCAAAATGGGTTAAGAAAAGTAAAAAAAAATATGTAATAATAAGTAGAATAGTTAAATTCGACTAAGCCGAATCCATGAATACCCTCCACAGTGCCCTTTTAAAGTGATAGTTTTTTAACTTGAAAAAATTAACAATTTTGATTAGAAATATTTTCTTTTGGGTAAAAAACTTTTTTATATCCATTTTTGAAAAAAAAAATTTTTTTGAGTGTAACATTTTTTTCGAGTGTAAGTTTTTTTGTTTAATTGTAAAAATATTTGTGAGTGACAAAAAAAAGAAAATATTTTTCTGACTCTTCAATGTTTTCAAAGCTAGTTTAACGGGTTTTTCAACACGGGAACTAAAGGTACCCAGCAAAACTTTTCGGAGTCATTCAAAAATAACTAGTTCTAGAAGTACTTCAAAGCTTGTCACGATAGGTTCTCAAAGAGCATCCTGGAACTAATGATGTCACAACTAGTTCTAGAAGTTATCCAAAAGGGTAATATTTTGATTCCAAAGAGCTTTTTTGGAGTAGTTTGGGAACTAGTGATTTGGAACTAGTCGTACATGACTTCTGCACCACTTCCATGAAACAAATACTGGTTCTCAAATAACATCTTGGAAGCTGTTTCAAAAACTTATAATTTTTTTCAAAAAGAAAAAAATACATATTTGATTACGCATTTCTCTGTTGCATCTTCTATTTGGAAAAAGTCAAACTTTTTGAAATATGTACAGAGGGGCTAAAAATATTATTAAGTATTGGGTAATTTGTTTGGTATTATTCAGTATTGGGGCATTGGTGCAAATAGGTTTTTATAGATCCATTCAATTACCTTACTACAATCTGCAATAAACTACTTTATTTACTACAGCTGGAATTTTTTATTACAAAAAGTAAACAAAACTTTCCAATTGTAGCAAAAATAGTAAGCAATTTGAATAATCCAACTAAGCATATAATCGTATATTTTTTGGTCCCTACAATATTTTTTTTTTTCAAAAATCCCTTATTCTCCTTCTAGATAATTTCTAATTGAATTAATGACTAAAAAAACAAAAAATACTACTAATTTTGTTCAGTAAAGTGCTGATATTGCGTTATATTTTCAACAAAAAATAATTCAAAAATGTTTTTTGTTGCAAAAAAAAAAAAAAATTACAAAATGTTCCTAGATTGCTTCCCTAGAACTAGTTCTGATGGTGACAATTTCAAACAAAAATCATGGGTTAAAGAATGGGATAAAGAATTGGTTCTAGAATGACTTAAAGAACCGTTCCATACAGGGGTTGATGGTGACAATTTCAAACAAAAATCATGACTCTGAGAACGAGATAGAGAACTAGTGCCACAATAGCTTCTTGGAAGTAGTTCCTGTTGTGACAATTTCAAAGAAAAATCATGGGTTAAAGAATGGGATAAAGAACTGGTTCTAGAAGTAGTGATGGAACCGTTCCATAGGAGGGGTGATTGTTCCTAGACTACTTCCCTAGAACTAGTTCTGAGGGTGACAATTTCAAACAAAAATCATGACTCTGAGAACGAGATAGAGAACTAGTCGAGCAAAAAAGAAGTACTCTAGCACTAGTTCTGGAAGTCATGCAAGTTTTGCTGGGTAAAACCAATTTGAAATTTACGGTTTTGCTAATAATTTTTGAACCACGAGTCCTATAAATATAAAAAAAAAATCCTTGGGCACCCACATCGCGGATTAAATAAAAATCTCCAAAAAACTAAAATATACTAAGGGGTTCAGAAAGTTTCTTTTGAGAGTCTAAATGACTCCAAAAAATTTCGTGAAAATCAATAATTTTCTTCTGCTCCCACATAGCGGTTGAAGTAAGATTTTTTTTTGGAAATTTTTACTTAATCCACGATGTGGGTGCTCAAAGATTTTTTTGATTTTTATGAGACTTCGGGGAGGCATTTGGAGTACGATTTTTCATTTACAAAAACCAAAAAAATTAAAAATGTTCTATTATTTTTTTTTTTTTTAAATGGGTTTTTAAGAAAAACCGTTTCAATACCGGTACGTACCGGTACTGAAGGAAAAGGTTTTTGGATACCGGTATCCGATACCAAAACTGAGTTTCGGTATTGGTATTGGTACCGGTATTCAATTTAAAGGGTTTTGAAACGGATAACGGTATTGAAAAGGTATCGATTGCCAACATTGAAATATTCAGTAGTTTTTTAATGTTTTGGTTGGTCATTAAATTAACATTTAAAATTGACTGTAATGTGTTTTTATTTTAAATGAAAAAACAGTGGAATGGTTTTTAAATAAAATTTCAGTTGTTTTAAGTGAATATTCAGTGGAATTTACCTACATAATTTTTTGAGTGATGTTTTTTCCTGCGCGTTGTATTGATAAATCAGTAAGGTATTTATCCGTTTCAGAAGATTTTAAGAAATACAGCATATTTTTGCATATTTTAGCCTTAAGAGCATATTTTAGGTCTAAGATCATATTTTAACATAAGAGCATATTTTTAGAGCATTTTTTCAATTTTTAGGGAATTTTTTCACTTTTTAGAGAATTTTTTTAAGTTTTTAGAGCATTTTTTAATTTTTGGAGAATTTTTTTCCAATTCTTTTATAACAACACTTATTTTTAAAATTTTTTTAATTTTTGTGGGATGTTTTTTTTTTTTTAATTTTGTAAGTGGATTGAAATGTTTTTTCTTTTCCAAAATAACGAGGTTCTGACGATTGATTACGCTTTGGCCTGTTCTTGCTTCATTATTTTAAAATATTTTATTTAACCCATATTAACCCTCTAACTACCCCACATAACGGTATTTTTTGGGTCTATTCTCTAAAAAATTTTAAAAAAATACCTCGAAAAAGGGGACATAATTTTTTAAGAGCATATTTTTATTGTTTTTAGAGCATATTTTTCGTTTTTAAGGGCATTTTTAAGCGCATAAAACGTGTTTTTTACACTCAAAATATTTTTTACACTCAAAATATTTTGCAAAAACAAATGAAAAACACACTTAAAACCAGTGAATAAACAATTGAAAACCATCCCAGTAATTATTCATTTGTTTTAAAAACATCAACATTTATTTTTTACTGTTGACAAAATTTTCTAAAATAAATAAGATTAAACATTAAAAAATTACGTTTTTTTCACTCTTTTTTACCAACAAATTCAAAAAAAAATAACCAACGAAAACATTAAAAATTAGTGATAGTTCTGTTATTTTTACCAACAAATTTCAAAAAAATAACCTACGAAAACAATAAAAATTAATGATTTTGTAGGTAATTTTTTACAATTTTTTATTGAAATATTTTTTTAAAAATTTTTAATAAAATTTTTGGGGAATCGAACCCGCAATCAACTACATTCTGGCCAGACACTCTACCCATCGTGCCAAAGTCACTTGATACAAACATGTTTTTATATTTCTATAAATAATTTTTTGATTTTTTTTTTCTACAAAAAAATAACTGATTTGTGTAGGTAAAAACTAATGATATTTCATTAAAAAATACCAACAATTAAAAAAAATATTACTTACACAAATCATTAAAAATTAAAAGAATACTCAGTAGTTTTTACTTACAGAACAAAAATAAATGACTTTAAAAATTAAATGTTAATGAAAGTCTTTATTTTTTAGTGTTTTATTTTTGAAACAAAGGACTGAAGTAGTCACTAATAAAAACTGAACATCAAACAAATGTTTTTTCTTTTAAAAACGACTAAACGGAAAACTTTTTAAATAAACTACAAACAGTTAATGACATAATTTTTTGAGTGTAGAGCATATTTTTGGTTTCCCTGATAAGTACTGATCCGAAAAATGGATCGCTAAGATAAGATCAGTTTTAATCGGACGGATACAATGTCATCCGAAAAATGGGTTTATATAATTAGATGAAATTGTATCCGTCCGACTAAAACTGATATAATCTTAGCGATCCATTTTTCGGATCAGTACAGATCCTTCACATTTTTACTTGGGCATTCATACACAGTAAAAAAAAAACATTTACAATCAACATTAATTTTACAAGCCATTAACAGGATATTAAAAACACTTGCATACATACGACTACAAGAACAACAACAGTATACAAACCATGATTTAATGTTGCTACAATATATATTTAATATGTGGCTGCTGATGTTTTTGTTTTTTGTAAACAAATTGCCTTCAATGCACTGCATTACATTATTTTTTTACTCTTCTTCAATTTCTTCTTGTTCTTCATCTTATTCTATGTACCAGACATGGACGATAAAAATCAAGAAAATAACAAAATGCCATATAAATTCCTTGTAAGTGTGTTTGTTTGTGAGTTTTTTGCACTCGTGTTGCCTGCCACAAGTTACTAAAGACTATAAACATTTACAAGGTTGAGCAAACAAATTTCTTTTTTTATGAGCCTTGTTGTATACATGCATATCGTCGAACTATATTCAATAAATGCCAACTCGAAAAAGCTTACTTTTCAGGGGAGCTAAAAAACTAGTTATTTTGCATATTATTGTAAAAATAAACAATGTACCTTCCATAAGATGATTTAAATGTTCTAAATAATTTTTACCTATGCCAAAAATTTTATATTTTGCACTGGTTTGCGTATTTTTTTGAGATGGCATTTATTACTATATCAAAAAACAAATATTTTTTTAGAGTTGGCATATTTTGTCGGAAACTAAAAATATTTTTTTTTTTGAAATTTTTTTTTTTTTTTGGATTTTGTTTTCCTTAGTGCGGTAATTGCAAAAACTAAAAAAAATTAAAAATCTTTGCATATTTTTAAAAGTTACTAGCTCCGAAAGCCTTTTAATCTCAGGGTGGTCAACTTTGGCACTCTGTAACTCACGCTTTATTGTAGAAGGCTCACTCCAAACAAGCTATTTTGAAAGCTTATATCATTGACTTCATTTGCCCCACTCATAATGTTTCAATCTGATAAATAGTTTGAAAGTTACATATATATAAGCAATTTTTTTTTTGCAAACACTATTTATCGATATTTTCAAAATGGCAATATCTCGAAAACTAGGCATTAGATATCAAAATCATTACCAGATTCGTGTTCAGAAAGGCAAATGCAATAAGACATGTGGTCTATTTTTTTTTTTTTTAATTTTTGAAAAATTTTTGGAAATTTACAATGGGAGTTGGCATTTATTTTCACCAAAAAAATATGTACTTTGAGTTAGCAGAATAACAAAAATGGATGTAAAACGACAAAAAATTATTTTTTTGCTCTGAAATTTTTACCACAGATGGGTATTGCATAGAGGAGCTATTTTCCATCGGAAACTCATTTCGGTCAAATTTGAGTTGGCATATTTTGAATATAGGTTCACGATATGTATGTATAGTATATATCGCACTCATTCGCTTAATAATGTCAACACACACAAACGTATTAAGGCAATTCACAAAATTTTGTATATCACATAAAAAATAATTGTGAAACATTGGAAAATTTTTTTCAAAATTAGTAAATATTTCGAAAAATTCAAAACAGACAAAGTCGAAATGCTAGAAATAGTTACGGAAAATTTAGATTAAATCAGAAATAAAATTCAGAAATAAAATTCAGAAAGACTAAAAATAAAAAATTTCGGAAAATAGAACCAAGTTTAAGTTCTGAATTATTAAGGAAAAATTTCATAAATCGCACAATTAGGACAACAAGCTTAGATTTACACCAAGAAATATGTGCAAAAAAACCTTGTTGTCCTAAGGTCTCAAAATGTTTTTTTTTTTGTTTAATGTTCAAGTTTAAAAGTTTTTGTATTTTATTGTTAAGTAAATTGCAGTTCAGCAAAATTATTTTGCTTACAATAAATAAAATTATGTTCCGAAAAAATTTTACACCTACTGACTCTAAGCCAACTTTTGTGAATTCCCTTACTGCTCTGCTCCATACATTTATTTAAAATAAATGTGTTTATTTAGCTAGCAGACATATTTGAAAAGTGACGAAAATTCCAATTAAAAGATAAAATTTATGTTTTTTATGTTAAGGTCAAAAATATAAAATGAATTGTTTACTTTATTTCTAATAAATCTAACAAAATAATTTTGTGTTTACAATAGAATCTTGTTTTTTGGAAATTAGCTAAAGGAGGACCGTAAAATAAATAATAAAAAGGAATTACTGAGATTTCATACTTTTAACTCTAAACTTTATAAATAATATAGGAGTGATTGAGCAAAGGGTTTTTTTTTATTCTGCAATAATTGTTTTTGTTCAAAAGTAAGTAGAAAAGTTAAATTCGGCTTAGCCGAATCCATGAATAGAATCCACAATGCTCGTTTTAAGCAGCGTTGCCATTTTATCATATTTTCTGGTAGATTTAGCAGATAAAGTTTTTTAGAATCAGATTTATTTGAGGAAAATCTGCTAACTGCATTTCTAGCATATTTGTTTTTTTTTGTTGAAAAATTTAACAAATTTTTGCATGAAATCGATTTAAATTTATTTTTTTGAATTTGAATTGAATTGAATTTTAGCCAAATCGGTCCAGTGCACAGTAGGTAATTTGGACCGAAATCTTGGCCAAAAATCATTTTTCGAACTAACAATAATAATGTTTGTGTTAATTACGTTCGATTAAGAAAATATTAAAGCAAATAACTGCATATTTGGTTTTTCAAAAAAACAAATATAAGCTGATTGACGGGCAGTCGAATTTGATATAAATTCAATCGATTTTTTCAGCTATTAAACATAAAGAAGGATATCGTGTATAATATTGAGAAGAGAGGGGATATTAAGTAATAAAAAAATTACAAAATATTTTGGTGAACGTTATTGCTATTGTTAACGTGTCATTGTAACCTAACCTCAAATAAATGAATTTTTCAATAAATATAAACTTCGCATAAGCTTTTAATAATGTTAGCAGTGGTGTGCCGTGTTTTCGATTGATGAAAAGTGTTAAGAAAATAGTTCTGAATTAATTTTTTTTTATTTTACGTTGCGTTTTTTTGCACTTTTTGAGATATATTATTTTCTTTCGGACAGCCACAGCTTGCAATATGTTGAACTTTCTAACGTTTGGATTGGGAAAAGAACTAAGAGAAAAAACCCTGTTGCAGTTTATAATTTTATTATCAGTAAAATTGATTAAAATAATGTTTTAACCAAAATTTGGCTTCGTTGAAGGAAATAGTACGAACTTTTTGTGAAAATTTTTCTTTAAGGTGGTACAAGGCCCGCTCAAAAAATAACTGTTTTTCGAGAAAAATCAAACAGAATGTTTTTGTGCCATTTTGGTAGCCTCCTTGCGTATTTTCTTCGTGCCGAGTTTCAAAAAAATTAGCCTATTCGTTTTCTAGATATTCAGTCTTTTCACTTTTTTTCGTATGGTGGCAACCCTAAAAATTTCCACGATTTCCAAATTCATTCATGCTTGTTCACAAAAAACTCTTAAATTTAAAATTTCAGCCATATCGGTTCAAAACTTTGGCTGTGATTATTTTTGGCCTAAAAATTGTCTCAAATTACCCAGTGTGCAGTGGTTCAAAACTTATTAGGAAAACCATGAATTTCAGATTAGTTTCACCTTAAATTCACGTGTTCACCCGTTAAACATATTTTAAAACCATTGGCAAGTCACAAAAACATTTTACAATATATTTTTGTCACTCAAAAATATTTTTACAATAAAAAAAAAAAAAATACACTCAAAAAAAAATGTTACACTCAAAAAAAAATGTACACTCATAAAAAAAATTTTGTAAATTATTATTTTTTTTTTTTTAACTACTAAAAAAAAGTTTTTTTACACAAAATAAAATATTTCTAATCAAAAATTTTACATTCACAGTACTAGGGTGGCTCGTTTTTGGGCTTTTCTCTCTGATCAAATTCTAATACCCGCCAAAAGTGTCGAACCCCTAAGGATAACTCACATGCAAAATATCACTCCGATCGGAGTTTATCTTCTGTCTCCACTTTGAGCCTCAAAATTGGGGATTTTTAAAAAAAGGACTTTTTAAAAAAAAAAAAAAAAAAAATTTAAGTTTTTTTATTAAAATAATTAAAAAATTATTTTTGTATAATATTTGATCGTAAATACTTAAATATGAAATTTAAAGATTTTACGATATCATTAACCCGTTCAAACTTGATACCAAAAAAAAAATGCCATGATTTTGGGGGCATTCTCAAAACACCTTTTTTCAAAATTTGAAAATTTTATTAAAAAAAAATTTTAAATATATAATTTTTTCTTATTGCATTCATTAAGAACACCTTGGAGAAGAAAAATGTGAAATATGGCGGATATCCGTCGGGCCACTTTTCGGGAATCGCGGGGGGAAGTTAGCGGATTTCAAGGAAATGTTGGTTTTATCAATAATTTGGATTAATAAAATCTTATTAATTTAATTTTTGGGCAAATTAAGGGTTTTTTGGTGTCGTAGCATTCTATTAGATAACTGTAAGTCTGTCATGAAATCTTACCGATCTAGGACGTCTTTAATCCACATTGGCTGGGTGTCAAAAATGACCCCTGCAGAAAATTTGAAGTTCAGAGCTTATATTTTGTGCTATAAACAAGTATAAAACGGCTTTTGTGTTTTGTACCTCAACTTTTATTTAGTATTAATATATTATCTTTAAAAAAATCGTTAACCCTTTTTGGTAGGGGGTCATAAATGACCCATTCAATAAAATTTTTTTTATTTTTTTATAGAAAACTAATTTGTGGCAATCTATTAGATAACTTTAAATCAGCCCTAAAATCTTACCTATTTAAGATATCTTTAACCCATATTGGCCAGGGGTCAAAAATGACCCCATCAAAAACTTTTAGACATAGTGCTTGATTTTTTTGATATCAACAAAATATATATTTTTTATTGAATGGGTCATTTTTGACCCCCTACCAAAAAGGGTTAACGATTTTTTGAAAGATAATATATTATATTTCCATATTTCACATTTTTCTTCTCCAAGGTGCTCTTAATGAATTCAGTAAGAAAAAATGATATATTTAAAATTTTTTTTTAATAAAATTTTCAAATTTTTAAAAAAGGTGTTTTGAGAATGCCCCCAAAATCATGGCATTTTTTTGGTATCAAGTTTGAACGGGTTAATGATATCGTAAAATCTTTAAATTTCATATTTAAGTATTTACGATCAAATATTATACAAAAATATTTTTTTAATTATTTTAATAAAAAAACTAATTTTTTTTTTTTTTTAAAAAAAGCCCTTTTTTTCAAAAACCCCAATTTTGAGGCTCAAAGTGGAGACAGAAGATAAACTCCGATCGGAGTGATATTTTGCATGTGAGTTACCCTTAGGGGACCGACACTTTTGGCGGGTATTAGAATTTGATCAGAGAGAAAAGCCCAAAACCGAGCCACCCTAGTGTATACTCACTTTGTCATTCCGTGTGTATCGCATCGAAATATCGGTCGGGGACCCCATAAAACATATATATTATTGATCAGTAATCGATTCTAAGACATTCTAGCGATGTCCGTCCGTCCGTCCGTCTGTCCGTCTGTCTGTCCGTCCGTCCGTCTCTAGTTAACACGATACAGTCCAAAATAAAAGAGATAGACTCCTCAAGTTTGGCACGAATATGTCTTATGGTCCTAGGCAGATTATGTTCGGAAATAGGTAAAATCGGACTAGGGGGAAAAAGTTCCCCCTTGAAGAACTAAACCAACCTCTGAAAAAAATAATTTTTTTACATGATTTTTTGTATTTTTGTTTAACAACTTCAACATTTCTATGCTACAAAATGTTCAAGTCCTGCATTTGGACCCTGAAAATTAGAAGATGTCGTTTTTTTGGTCCGCCCCTTTTATGGGCGTAGAAAAAAAATAATTATGATAAACTTGCATTTCTTTAGTGCAAAAAACATTAGAATGAATTTTTAAACACATATTTGAGAGGAAATTTGTTCCCCCTCCTACCACGACCCCCTGCATTTCTTTCTTTATTTTTTTGGATGTTGGAGGGTATAAAAGATTCGGCACAGCCGAATTTAACACTCTTACTTGTTTTTTTTTTTTAATTTTAATTACAACACAATTAAATTCTCTAGAAAATGTCAAATTTTCAAAGAGCAGTTGTTTTTAGTTTTCGAGATATATGACCTTGAACTCCAAAGTATTGTAAAATATTATAAAATGCAGCAATTTTTGGATGACATCGCTTTTAATTTTTTCTATTGTCACTCAACAATTTTAAAATTTACGAAACACATCTGTTAAAAAGAACTATGTAAAATAGAACATTATTTGTTTTTTAAAAATATTCAGAACATGTTCTTAATTTTTTTTTTAAATTTCTGATAAAAATGTATTTTTTTCTAACTGACCAGTTTTAATTTTTTTTTTAATTTTTTAAATGAAAGTGCTTTCTAGAAAATGTCACATTTTTAGAGATCACTTATTTTTATTTTTCAAAAACAAAAATATTTTGAAGACAAAACAAACAATATCTGCTCTCTGAAAATTTAAAATTTTGTAGAGCATTTAATGAACCTTAATATAAAAATAATCAAAAAAAAACAAGCGTGTTTTTAAAAAAAAAACAATTTTTATCAGAAATTTGAAAAATCAAAACCAGTTCTGAATTTTTTCCAAATGAAAATAATGCATTCGGTAGCCTAAACAAAACTCTTTTAAAAACATAGATATGTTTCGTTTCTGTTTTCATCACAATTAATGAGTTACAGCAGGAAAAAATAAATATAAAGCGATTTCATGCAAAAATTGCATAACTTTACAATATTTTACTATACTTTGAAGTTCACAGAAAATAATATTAAAAAAAAAAATTTGAGAAAAAAATTAGTAGTTTTTTAATTGACGCAATTAAAAATTTACTAAAAAAATTTAAAAAAAAATTAAGTAAATAAATCAATAATCTAATAATTTTTTTTTTATTTTTTTTATTTTTTTTTTATTTTTTTTTTATTCTCTTGATGTTTAGAATTCTCGTTTAGTTTATAGTTTTTTGCATATGTATATGAAAGTTTAAAATCATCTGTATGTCTTTAAGACATAAATATATTTAGTAAATATTTTGAGTAGGTATTTCCTTTTACTAATTAAAACTATGATATTCTCATAGAATAATTTTCAAGAAAATTATTTTTCTGTTTTAAATTTATTTATGTTTGTCAATTTTTGTAAGACTTAATCGACTTTTGCTAAATAATCTTGACAATGGGATCTGAGCAAAAAATTACCAACATAAATAAATTTAAAACAGAAAAATAAATTTCTTGAAAATTATTCTTTGAGAATATCAGTTTTAATTAGTAAAGGAAATAATGACCTCGAGCTAGAATAAACCTACTTAAAATATAATATTTTAAAGGTCGAATAAAACAATTTTTATTTTTTTAATAAAAATTATTCAGAATATATTTGGTTAAGTTTGAAAAAAAAACTTTTTTTATGAAAAAAATTTTAAACTTTTTTAAACTTCATAAAAAAAAATAAATGTATAAATTTTAAGGAAATTTTTACTTGACAAAATTAAAAAGTTACTTTTAAAAATAGAAGAATTTTAAGAAAAGTTTTAATTGTCTCGATTAAAAATTTACTCAAATTTTGTAGTAAGTATTTAATATTTTTTTATTAAAAGTTAACTCAATACTATTAAGTCGTTTACTGGTGCAAAATTGAGTTAAGTTTTACTCAATAGTATTAATTATTTACTCAAATTTTGTTTTATTTTTTTCTGTGTTCAATTCATCTCTGAAATTTTGGAATTTTGGAGAGAATTTAAAATTAAAAAAAAAAAAAAAAAAATGGCGTGTTCTTTTCTACAACTATTTTTAGGTTTAATTCGGAAAGCCCACACATAGCTCTGAATTTTTTCGAAAAACAAATAAAGCCAATCAATAGCCCATACAAAACCCTATAAAATAAGTGTTTTTCGAAAATTTTAGAATCGTGGTGTTACTGTAGAAAAAATAAACATAAAGGGATGCAATGCGAAAGTTGCTTGTTAGTTTTATATAGGGCAATAAGCTCAGTAAGTTTGACTTTGATATAACAACATTCTTTTTAATAGCATGTATGAATTGAATTGTGATAGGCGTATGAGTGCTGGTGATTTCAATAATTAAGTTAAATATCAATCATACGCACTGAGCAATATTTTGAATAAATTTACTTTAATATAAAAAAAAAAATATGATATTAAAATATAAAAATTTGTATCAAAAAAAAAAAAAATTGAACATTTCATGCGAATAATGACGTATAGACAATTTTTTTGAAAACACGTTTTTTTTCAAAAATGTTTTTTTTTAGTAATTTCACAATCCTAACAAAAAAATTTGGTTAAATTTTCGACTTTTTTGTCTAAACATTATGTAACCCCGAGTAAAAAAAAAATATTTTAAGATCTAATTTGATCTCAAAATTGGCTGTATCAAGTTGGATCCGATATTGATCTAATTGTATTATTTTAGATACAAAAATATAAAAAAGTATACAATTAGATCCGAATTTTGGTCACATCCAAATAAATCCAATTGATCTTATTTTATATAAATTAATATAGTTTTATATAATTACATAAAGTCAGATATATTTATGTATAACCTCAGATAAGACAATGGAGCGGCAATGAATCTTAGATAAAACTAGATCTGAACATATAAAAAGTCATATATAATTTAATATGATTGTATCAAATTATATATCATTATATCAAAACTTTTTTAATAGGGACGTTTAAATCTCTATAATGAAATATATATATTACTTAAATTTAATTGTAAAGATAATTTTAACACAATTTTGGATTTTTTTTAAATTAAATTAAAAATATATAAAAAAGCTTAAATGTATATAATTTTTACCGTACAAATTTCTAGTCGCTTAAAAAACACATCATCAGAAAATCTACATATTGATATTTAACTCTTCATTTATTTTATAAAATGTTATACCTTTAAAAAATGCCTGTGTTGTACCTTTTAAGAAGTGCAAAAAGTTTTTACTAAAAACACAATAACTCGTTTAACATTAAATAAAATTATACCCTTAAAACTTTAAAACGTTGTAGCTGTTTGCGTTAATACAATAAAATCATGCTGATTAATATTAAACATTATGGGAATATATAAAAAAAAATAATATTCACTTTTAACACCGTACATTTTTGTGCCTTTTGGCATTTTTACCTATAAAATATGTGGCAAAATATTTTATATTTGGGTGTAACAATTACATTAATTCTAAACACGTTTATATTGGATTTACTACAGGGGAAAGATATAAAAAAACAACTTATTATTCACCTCAAGTAAGATTATTTGCAAAGAAAAAAAAAGTTTGAAGAATTTTTGTATTGTTGTTAAAAATAAAAAAAGTAATACCTACCTACTTTCTACCAAAAAAAAATCAAGAACACCGTTCAATAATAGGTAAGGATTGTCTGATAAATATTGAACAATTATTTAAAAAAAAAACAATGTTTCTTGGAGTCTGAAACTTTTTTTACTATCCTTACTTTTAATAAACTTAACCCATTTCTTACCATATAATTGTATTTTTTAAAAAATATAATTATGAATTCAGATCAGTCCACACGCCATTTAAAAACTTAGCATTTTTTGGCATTAACGGTTTTGGAACTCTAGGGTATCCTATTTTCCAAGTCAGGAAGAAAAAAAATCATATTTTGCAATTTTAATGTATTTTATTTTTATATATTATAGTTGATTTTCGGGTTTCTCCAAAATGTGTTCATATTTTTAAACCTCTCTTTTATCTGATATCTAAATAGATGTGATTAACTAGATTTCGTAAAATCTAAAATTAAGATGAGCTGATCAAATTTGAATATTTGACAATATTTAAAAAAAATGTGCCTTGGCTCAGAAAGTTAAAACTTCAGCGCTGAAGGGGGACCCCAAGATGAAGTGCGATCTTCCAGAAATTTTAACCACGTCGTTTTGGTATCTTTTTTACCACTCCCGCGTATCGCCGAAGCGAAATTCGCACAAGAGCATTTCTCGCTCTGCACTAAGAGCGAGAAATGCCCTATACCTCAACCCCTAAGGCGGTTCCCATACAAAATAGTATTTTTATAAAATTTGGTCCTAACGTATTGACTATCCCAGAAGTGGCCCTAGAATAGTCAAATGTATGACAAACTACAAATATTTTTTAAACTCAAACATACCTACCCGCTATCTTTAAGCCTTAATTTCAACCTCACACAATTTTTTATTTTTCATAAATTTGTACTTTTAAAACGGTTAACCCTGCTGTTAGGTTAAGCCCATTTGGTCCAATTTTTTAATTGTTTCCTTTGTAACTTTTGAACGGTGATATATAATGGCTTAGTTTTTTTGCTCATGGGGTCTTTTTATAAAACAATGTTATTAACAAAAAATCTAGGTTCTGACTTAAACCAGGACTGAGAAAAATAAAAAATTACGTATCTTAGGTTAAGGGACCATTTGGTCCATAGTATATTTTCTTCTGCGATTTCGATAGCTGGAGCCCATGAAACGTCAATTTCAAAAAATAGGATGCCTGCATTCAAAGCGGGTATTCCGGGAAAACTTTTAAAATGGTCACGGCTATGTAGTGCATTACCATGTAATGCATAGAAAAAAATATCAAAAATATGCATTTTTTCCCTATCGCTTACCATAGGCATAACTTATTTGTATTTTTCACGCATTATGTAAACCTCATGCGCTACTTTGAGTCTTATCCCAAACAAAAATCATTAATCCAGTATAGAATAGGGCAACCTTACAATACCCTATACTGGATTGATGCTTTTTGTTTAAGATGTCACTCAAAGTAATGCATGAGTTTTACATAATACATGAAAAATAAATAAAGTGAATGCCTATGGTAAGCGGTAGGCGAAAATTAATGCACATTTTTTAAATTTTGTTGGCTATCAATTACATGGTAATGTATGTTACCATGTTTAAGGTTTTGCTGGGATATCAAGTATGTTTGCAAATACAGTGTTAGGCCATCGATTTGTTGCGCGTTTTGTGCTGTAGGAACCAACCATTTGATCAGCAATAGCCACGCCACCTAAATGAGATGAATCATTAGAAATTATAGGAAAAAACAAAACTAACATACCTTTCGTTGAATTATAATACAAAACAATCTCTAAAGTAAAGAAAATGAAAAAGGGAATCCCTCAACAAATTTTTACATTAGCTCTGTTGAGTAGAGGTGGGTGCTGGTCACGTGATTTGCATGGTTCACGTGAATCCCGCGTGACTCACGCTCGAGTTGAAGTCTAGTTAATTACAAGAGTCATACTTGAGTGAGTGTGATTCCAAAACTTTTATGTTTGAGTGATTAGAAAGCGAGCCCAATTTTTGAGTGAGTGCCATTTTTCTTGAGTGATTCAATATAATTTTTTTGTATTGCTTTCAGTTTCATTTATAGTTTTAGTTTTATATTTCGCTTTGCAATGAGTTTAAATTCAAACTACCGGTCTGCTTATATATGAAAAACATTTTTTTTTTAATTTTCTTAAAATTGTGTATTTGTAAGTGAATATTGCGTGAATTGGGGTGAGCATAATTATGAATCACGTGAGTCACGCATAAGCGTAACTAATTTTAGTTTTACTGACGTGAATAGTAAGTGAGCGTGAGTAAAGAAAAAAATGAGGTGAGTGTTTCATGAGAGATTTTAATATTTTTTGCGTGAGCGTGAGCCAAAATTCACTCACGCATCCATCTCTAACGTTTAGTTAAGCTTAAAATAATAGTATTTAGGTAGAAATGATCCAAAATATATACAAATATAATATTAAATTGTTATTTTGTTTGAATATTAAAGTATGGACCAAATAGTCCACTAACCTAACATTCGTAAGTTTTTTCTAACCTAACAGCAGGGTTAACACAAAACTCCTTGATGATCTTTTTTCGCGTTTTTGGTAAATAATTTCACAACAAAAAGTTCGACAACAAAAACCCACCAGTGAAATATCCAACTGTTATATTGAGATTTTAGACTCCTGATTCCAAATCTGTCATCGGAATTTTTTTAGCACGTACCGTTTTTGAAATATAAGCTTTTAAAAAATAAAAAAAAACAATAATTTAAAATTTTTGGGGGTCCACTGCTATATATTCATACGTTGCTTTCCAAAAATAGGACTTGATTTCATATCAATTGGCGCTCATGATTCCAAAACTGCAAGGCAAATTTTTCATGTTCCGTTTTCGAGATATTCGCGTTTGAAATTTTTTTCGCGCCAATATCTAGAACACGAATATCTCGAAAACGGAATAAGCTAGAAATATTTGGATTGCAGTTTTGGAATCAGGAAGTCCAGTTTATATGAAATCAAGTTTTTTTTCGGATACAACGTAAGAATATATAACAGTAGACCTTCAAAAGTGCTAAATAAGTGGTTTTTTGACTTTTTAACCGCTAATATCTCATAACGGTACTTGCTAGAAAAACTTGAATGGCAGATTTGCAATCAGAAATTTATAAGAATCAATTGGATATTTCACTGGCAGATTTTTGTTGCCAAATAGTTTAATTATTTAGCAATAAGT
Source organism: Pegoplata infirma (assembly GCA_963921195.1). NCBI lineage: Eukaryota > Metazoa > Arthropoda > Insecta > Diptera > Anthomyiidae > Pegoplata > Pegoplata infirma. The sequence goes on from CAWUER010000261.1 coordinate 241,495, forward strand.
CGAAAACAGGATCAGCTAGGACTTTCGTGTTACCGATTTTTAAAGTTCTAAAGAACTTTTTCAAAATCCAAACTTGCTTGAAAAAGTTTTTAAGTAATGTCCGAATTTAACCTAATATATTAAGTAAAAAAAATGTTTTGTTTTTACTTTCTTTGGGACTTTCCGATTTTCAAGTCAAAACAGAAGCTCAATGACATTGCCCTACAGGTGCAATATTTTTTTGTGTGAATATTGACCTTAAAAGGCAATGAAATTCGAAAAATTAAAATTTTCGCCACACTTCTGTATATATTAAGTTTCGAATTGTAGCTTTTACAGTATTTTTAACATTCTCTCTGTGGTTGAAAAATTACCGAACGACCTACCTAACCCAATACAGGCGCATAGAGTGAGTGATATTTCTGTGATGGATTATTTTTATTTTTTAAGATTTTTATCATGATAATGTACGGTACTGTCGTTAGGTTTACTGTTATTTTCATTTTATATTTGGAGCACCGTCATCAATTGAAAAAACAACAACAGCCGCAGCAGCAACAGCAACATCAATATCAACACAAGAAATAACAATCACACAAGCAATAGCAATAGAATTTGAAGTAAAATAATGAGTAATCTAAGCCTATCACAAGAAGAATATTTGATTAGTTTTGTAATCACGTAACCATGAAATAAACAAAAACCCCTGTAGAATACATATAGCAAAAAACAAGATTTTTAAAATATTTCCAGTAATTGATTTATATTCTTAACAAAAAATGCGCTAAAAAATCAAGCAGGAAGTATAAAAACAATGTACAGTGATTTGTAAAGATTTTAGAATTTTGTTTCTTCTTTTTTAAAGGACGAGGTGATATGACTTTTGTTTACCCAGCATTTTGTGAAAGATGGTATACTATACTATACTTACTTCGTTTTGTAACACCACTTATTAAAATAAAAGATTAATGAGCCTCAGTCGATTTTATGCCGATCTGGCGATGTTTGTCCATTAGACTGTTGTGCTGTACAAAAAAGAGTGGAGTTTTATGTTAAGTAGAATATTTTTTTTTTAAATACGGCTTATGAAGACTAAATTTGCAGTCAGTCGGATAAAATTAACTCAAAGTCAAAAATAAAAATAAACAAGTTAAAAAGTAAAATTCTTCTTTTCCGAACGCGTGGATACTAGAGCACCCGAATGTGCATAAAAATAAGCTCCCCGCTCATATTCGGTTCGGTTGGGAGTAAAAAAAATATCTATCCATTCTGGGTTGCAAACAGGCCAAGCGGTTTTAACTTTTGACCTCAAAAATGGGATAAAAAACTTTATACATTAATTTAGTTGTAACTCTTAAAATAAAAGTTTTCGCTATTAACTTTCATAACAATTTTTTTATAGAATAAAAATGAAAAGACTTTCCAATCATATTGTTTTGACCTAAATATGTCCGATCGCGTTGTATTTAGCGGTTAAATTCGAAATTTTTTTTTAAAAATTCTCGAAAATGTTGTTTTTTTAATTTTAGTACCAAAAGGTACATAAAAATAAAATGTATTTATTCGGCCTTTATATATGTATATATATTCGATTAGAGTTTTATTCTAGTTCGAGGCCCAAAAATATTTCTATTTATGATATTGTCATAATAGAGTATTTTTAATTTATTGCTTTAAAAAAGTTACTATCTCATAGTATGTCTGTACTGATCAGTTTCATCCCCACTAAAGGAATCTTCAGCAGACTTTAGAGAATCATCGTTGGTCAATCAAACATCAAACCAGACATAATATTTGATATATTTCCCAAGTTATATGAGAAGTACTATTATGAAGGTCCGAAATCTGTTTTCCAACAAAAATAACTCTTTTAAAGCAAAAATTGTATATATTAAATCACCGTCGGTAACTATTAATATATGTGTTGCTGTTATTTTACAATAACAACAGTGCCTAACCAAACAATAGTGTTGGTAGGATAAGTCGTACTAAACTTTGTGTTAAATGTTGTTTTTTTAATTTTAGTACCAAAAGGTACATAAAAATAAAATGTATTTATTCGGCCTTTATATATGTATATATATTCGATTAGAGTTTTATTCTAGTTCGAGGCCCAAAAATATTTCTATTTATGATATTGTCATAATAGAGTATTTTTAATTTATTGCTTTAAAAAAGTTACTATCTCATAGTATGTCTGTACTGATCAGTTTCATCCCCACTAAAGGAATCTTCAGCAGACTTTAGAGAATCATCGTTGGTCAATCAAACATCAAACCAGACATAATATTTGATATATTTCCCAAGTTATATGAGAAGTACTATTATGAAGGTCCGAAATCTGTTTTCCAACAAAAATAACTCTTTTAAAGCAAAAATTGTATATATTAAATCACCGTCGGTAACTATTAATATATGTGTTGCTGTTATTTTACAATAACAACAGTGCCTAACCAAACAATAGTGTTGGTAGGATAAGTCGTACTAAACTTTGTGTTAAATGTTGTTTTTTTAATTTTAGTACCAAAAGGTACATAAAAATAAAATGTATTTATTCGGCCTTTATATATGTATATATATTCGATTAGAGTTTTATTCTAGTTCGAGGCCCAAAAATATTTCTATTTATGATATTGTCATAATAGAGTATTTTTAATTTATTGCTTTAAAAAAGTTACTATCTCATAGTATGTCTGTACTGATCAGTTTCATCCCCACTAAAGGAATCTTCAGCAGACTTTAGAGAATCATCGTTGGTCAATCAAACATCAAACCAGACATAATATTTGATATATTTCCCAAGTTATATGAGAAGTACTATTATGAAGGTCCGAAATCTGTTTTCCAACAAAAATAACTCTTTTAAAGCAAAAATTGTATATATTAAATCACCGTCGGTAACTATTAATATATGTGTTGCTGTTATTTTACAATAACAACAGTGCCTAACCAAACAATAGTGTTGGTAGGATAAGTCGTACTAAACTTTGTGTTAAATGTTGTTTTTTTAATTTTAGTACCAAAAGGTACATAAAAATAAAATGTATTTATTCGGCCTTTATATATGTATATATATTCGATTAGAGTTTTATTCTAGTTCGAGGCCCAAAAATATTTCTATTTATGATATTGTCATAATAGAGTATTTTTAATTTATTGCTTTAAAAAAGTTACTATCTCATAGTATGTCTGTACTGATCAGTTTCATCCCCACTAAAGGAATCTTCAGCAGACTTTAGAGAATCATCGTTGGTCAATCAAACATCAAACCAGACATAATATTTGATATATTTCCCAAGTTATATGAGAAGTACTATTATGAAGGTCCGAAATCTGTTTTCCAACAAAAATAACTCTTTTAAAGCAAAAATTGTATATATTAAATCACCGTCGGTAACTATTAATATATGTGTTGCTGTTATTTTACAATAACAACAGTGCCTAACCAAACAATAGTGTTGGTAGGATAAGTCGTACTAAACTTTGTGTTAAATGTTGTTTTTTTAATTTTAGTACCAAAAGGTACATAAAAATAAAATGTATTTATTCGGCCTTTATATATGTATATATATTCGATTAGAGTTTTATTCTAGTTCGAGGCCCAAAAATATTTCTATTTATGATATTGTCATAATAGAGTATTTTTAATTTATTGCTTTAAAAAAGTTACTATCTCATAGTATGTCTGTACTGATCAGTTTCATCCCCACTAAAGGAATCTTCAGCAGACTTTAGAGAATCATCGTTGGTCAATCAAACATCAAACCAGACATAATATTTGATATATTTCCCAAGTTATATGAGAAGTACTATTATGAAGGTCCGAAATCTGTTTTCCAACAAAAATAACTCTTTTAAAGCAAAAATTGTATATATTAAATCACCGTATATATTAAATGGAAAACAGATTTCGGACCTTCATAATAGTACTTCTCATATAACTTGGGAAATATATCAAATATTATGTCTGGTTTGATGTTTGATTGACCAACGATGATTCTCTAAAGTCTGCTGAAGATTCCTTTAGTGGGGATGAAACTGATCAGTACAGACATACTATGAGATAGTAACTTTTTTAAAGCAATAAATTAAAAATACTCTATTATGACAATATCATAAATAGAAATATTTTTGGGCCTCGAACTAGAATAAAACTCTAATCGAATATATATACATATATAAAGGCCGAATAAATACATTTTATTTTTATGTACCTTTTGGTACTAAAATTAAAAAAACAACATTTAACACAAAGTTTAGTACGACTTATCCTACCAACACTATTGTTTGGTTAGGCACTGTTGTTATTGTAAAATAACAGCAACACATATATTAATAGTTACCGACGGTGATTTAATATATACAATTTTTGCTTTAAAAGAGTTATTTTTGTTGGAAAACAGATTTCGGACCTTCATAATAGTACTTCTCATATAACTTGGGAAATATATCAAATATTATGTCTGGTTTGATGTTTGATTGACCAACGATGATTCTCTAAAGTCTGCTGAAGATTCCTTTAGTGGGGATGAAACTGATCAGTACAGACATACTATGAGATAGTAACTTTTTTAAAGCAATAAATTAAAAATACTCTATTATGACAATATCATAAATAGAAATATTTTTGGGCCTCGAACTAGAATAAAACTCTAATCGAATATATATACATATATAAAGGCCGAATAAATACATTTTATTTTTATGTACCTTTTGGTACTAAAATTAAAAAAACAACATTTAACACAAAGTTTAGTACGACTTATCCTACCAACACTATTGTTTGGTTAGGCACTGTTGTTATTGTAAAATAACAGCAACACATATATTAATAGTTACCGACGGTGATTTAATATATACAATTTTTGCTTTAAAAGAGTTATTTTTGTTGGAAAACAGATTTCGGACCTTCATAATAGTACTTCTCATATAACTTGGGAAATATATCAAATATTATGTCTGGTTTGATGTTTGATTGACCAACGATGATTCTCTAAAGTCTGCTGAAGATTCCTTTAGTGGGGATGAAACTGATCAGTACAGACATACTATGAGATAGTAACTTTTTTAAAGCAATAAATTAAAAATACTCTATTATGACAATATCATAAATAGAAATATTTTTGGGCCTCGAACTAGAATAAAACTCTAATCGAATATATATACATATATAAAGGCCGAATAAATACATTTTATTTTTATGTACCTTTTGGTACTAAAATTAAAAAAACAACATTTAACACAAAGTTTAGTACGACTTATCCTACCAACACTATTGTTTGGTTAGGCACTGTTGTTATTGTAAAATAACAGCAACACATATATTAATAGTTACCGACGGTGATTTAATATATACAATTTTTGCTTTAAAAGAGTTATTTTTGTTGGAAAACAGATTTCGGACCTTCATAATAGTACTTCTCATATAACTTGGGAAATATATCAAATATTATGTCTGGTTTGATGTTTGATTGACCAACGATGATTCTCTAAAGTCTGCTGAAGATTCCTTTAGTGGGGATGAAACTGATCAGTACAGACATACTATGAGATAGTAACTTTTTTAAAGCAATAAATTAAAAATACTCTATTATGACAATATCATAAATAGAAATATTTTTGGGCCTCGAACTAGAATAAAACTCTAATCGAATATATATACATATATAAAGGCCGAATAAATACATTTTATTTTTATGTACCTTTTGGTACTAAAATTAAAAAAACAACATTTAACACAAAGTTTAGTACGACTTATCCTACCAACACTATTGTTTGGTTAGGCACTGTTGTTATTGTAAAATAACAGCAACACATATATTAATAGTTACCGACGGTGATTTAATATATACAATTTTTGCTTTAAAAGAGTTATTTTTGTTGGAAAACAGATTTCGGACCTTCATAATAGTACTTCTCATATAACTTGGGAAATATATCAAATATTATGTCTGGTTTGATGTTTGATTGACCAACGATGATTCTCTAAAGTCTGCTGAAGATTCCTTTAGTGGGGATGAAACTGATCAGTACAGACATACTATGAGATAGTAACTTTTTTAAAGCAATAAATTAAAAATACTCTATTATGACAATATCATAAATAGAAATATTTTTGGGCCTCGAACTAGAATAAAACTCTAATCGAATATAAATTCTCGAAAATTTTTAAATTGGGGAAAATTTAAGCTATTTGCATTATTTAATAGGGCAATGATGCAGTTTTCCAAAAAAAAAAATTTTCCTAAAATATATCGACCCTTTCATGAAAAACTGCCAAAATCAAACTCTAAACTACAAATTTTTAACCTTCAACCGCGTTATGGGGGTATGCTCACTTTTTCACTTTAAACCAAATACCAAATGAATAGAAAGAAGGAGTGGTAATCACGATTCCCAAAAAAGCAGATTTAAGTGATTGCAAAAATTAGAGAGGTATCACGTTGCTCAATGCCATTTCAAAATTATGGGCAACAATTCTACTCGGACGTATTAAACCAGCAGTAGATTTGATGCTTCGTAACGAGCAAGCAAGTTTTAGGACGGGTAGATCATGCGCGGACCATATAAATACACTCCGCATCATTATAGAACAGTCTAAAGAATACAACACACACCTGTACCTTCTCTTCGTCGCTATCGTCCAACGGCATCCCTGATAAAATCGTAATGCTTATACTTGAGTTATATAGAGAGTCTTCTAGTCGAGTACGTTTCAATGGTAAAGATAGTCAACCATTTTCATCCACTTCAGGCGTTAAGCAGGGCTGTATTCTCTCTCCAACCCTTTTTCTGCTGCTCCTTGACAGTGTACTGGAGAAAACAAATACCGAGGCTCAAAACGGTATTCAGTGGAACATACCTGAAAAGCTTAACGACATCGATTACGCAGAAATCAACCTGAAAAAAACCAAACTAATGCGTATAGGAACAAGCTCAACTACCCCACTGAAACTTGAAAATGTTGTAATCGAGGACGTTGAATCGTTCCCGTATAAACAAAGCAAAAGTGGCCTTTCAAGCAATGCATAAGCTGTGTAAGTCGAACACTATCAGCAGCAAAACCAAACTTCGCATCTTTGACTGTAGCGTTAAATCTGTTTTATTATATGGTTCTACAACTTGGGGAGTAACACAGACAAATATGAAAAAACTCCAAGGTTTTGTTAACCGATGTTTACGCCGCAGCCTTTGCATTTTCTGGCCCAACACTATATCTACAACCGAACTCTTACAGCTTACAGAAAACACTACAATAGAAGCAGAAATAATGAAACGTAAGTGGACGTGGATAGGCCATATTTTAAGAAGACCGCAAAATGACATTACTCGCGCTGCACATCAGTGGAACCCTCAAGGCCATCGCAGACCCGGACGACCACAAAACACCTGGATGAGAACGATAAATCGAGAATGCAGTGCTGTCAACAAATCATGGAAGCAAATTAAAGCCCTTGCCAATAATCGAAGCAGATGGAGAGAAATTGTAAACGCCCTATGTTCACCTGAACTTTTATTTTAAAACACATACTTTGTATAAATATTAAAATAAATAAAGGACATATGTATGGGGCATTCCATGTGAAATCGGACACTTTGAAAAACTTTTTTTTTAGATTTTCCCAATTTGTTTACAGTTTTCAGTACCCTTCGAAAACTCCTTCGTGGTAAATTTTCAGATTTTTTTGATGACCCGTTTAAAAGATATTGAATTTTGAAAAATTGGTAGTTTGTTCCTTTACTCAAACTTCTTTTAATCATAACTTCTTCAATAATGGTCCAAATTTAAATTTTTTTTTTTCAAAATTTTTGTTTTTTTTACGTACTTTTAAAAAAAAAATCCCATAAAATTCTTAAAAGCGCTCTAGTATGCGATTTTTAAGTTTTAAAATTTAAATCTCATTTTTGAAAATGTTTGTACTCTTCGATTTCTTTGAAATTTTTTTGTGTAAAACTTCTATCAGTTCTACAAATTTTTTGCCCAGGAGGATCGTGGGATAACGATTATTACTATTTTTTTAAAATTTTTTGAAAAAATTTTATTGTAATTTTCCAATCTTAAAATCATTTCTACTGCTCTAATGGTGCGTCATAGAGGGGTCCTTTATAAGACTGACCCCCATTAATTTTTACGTCTTAACATTTCTTTGGAACAAACTAATACCCCATCTCCAATTTCTAAGGGGGCTCCCACATAAAACGACATTTTTTAAAATTTGCTTCAACCGCTCTAACTGCCCTAATAGTGCCCTTAGAGGAACAAAATGTATGACAGATCCACAATATTTTTTTAGTCCAAACATTTTCTCTGAACACACCTACCCTCTATCTTTAACTGTTAAGGCGGTCCCCATACAATTTTTTTTATTTTTTGTAAACTTGTTTTATTTAATCAGCTTCTACCGGTCCAATGGTGTGTCTGAGAGGGGTCATTAGTGAGACCGACCCCCATTTATTTTTACCCTGCAACATTTTTTCAATATATACCTACGCCTTATCTCCACTCCCTAAGTAGGCTCCCATACAAAATTACATTTTTATAAAATTTGCTCCAACTGTTATTTGTATGGGAGCCTACTTAGGGAGTGGAGATAGGGCGGTATGTTTTGAAAAAATGTTGTAGGGTAAAAATAAATGGGGGTCGGTCTCACTAATGACCCCTCTTGGATGCATTATTTGACCGGTAGAAGCTGATTAAATAAAACAAATTTACAAAAAATACAAAAAATTGTATGGGGACCATATTAACAATTAAAGATAGAGGGTAGGTGTGTTCAGAGAAAATGTTTGGACTAAAAAAATATTGTGGGTCGTTCATACATTTTGTTGCTCTAAGGGCATTATTAGGGCAGTTAGAGCGGTTGGAACAAATTTTTAAAAATGTCGTTTTGTGTGGGAGCCCCCTTAGAAATTGGAGATAGGGTATTAGTTTGTTCCAAAGAAATGTTAAGACGTAAAAATTAATGGGGGTCGGTCTTATAAAGGACCCCTCTATGACGTACCATTGGAGCAGTAGAAATGATTTTAAGATTGGAAAATTACAATAAAATTTTTTCAAAAAATTTTAAAAAATAGTAATAATCGTTATCCCACGATCCCCCTGGGCAAAAAATTTGTAGAATTGATAGAAGTTTTACACAAAAAAATTTCAAAAAAATCGAAGAGTACAAACATTTTTAAAAATGAGATTTAAATTTTAAAACTTAAAAATCGCATACTAGAGCGCTTTTAAGAATTTTTTGGGATTTTTTTTTAAAAAGTACGTAAAAAATAAAAATTTTGAAAAAAAAAAATTTAAATTTTGACCATTATAGAAGAAGTTATGATTAAAAGAAGTTTGAGTAAAGGAACAAACTACCAATTTTTCAAAATTCGATATCTTTTGAACGGGTCATCAAAAAAATCTTTTTGCAATATGGTTTTGATAAATGTTTAACTGCAACTTTGTGTGTTAAAAACTTGAAAAAGAACCGAGATATCAAAATTCCATTTTCCCGAGTGTAAATTTTTGTCCCCAGTCATTTTATCATATCTCCTATCGTTTTCAAGATAAGCTTACAATGTGATTTTTTTTGACGTTTGACAGCGATTTTGTCAAGACCGGCTCTGGTGAATGTTTTGATTTTCGTCAAAATATAGTAGTGCTAAACCCCAGATCCAAAATCAAGAAAGACATTTACAGTGTTTGCAACTTGAGGTTAAAGTTAGTTCGACCGAGGCGAGTAGGGTTAAAACATTAAAAAAAATTATGTTTACTTCTTAAAAAGCGATTGCATTATTGTTTTTCAATTGAACTTTAAATTAGTTTAAAAAAATATCTTCAAAGGCAATAACCAATAATTTACTGTGCAAAGGAATAAAAGTTTTTAATCCACTTTACATTTGACGATAAATACAACACCAGCATTGTATCGCTGTCAACATGTTGAGAATGGTGGTATATACTATATTATATACAAAATATGTAGAAACCAATTTTTTTAAAAATTCTCTACTCATCAGATAAAATGTCACGTATATGTCAAATTTTTATTGCTATCAAGGGATATGTTGCCAACAACAGTAATAGCAAAAATTTACTCGTACGTTCGTACACTGATGATGACGATGATGATTATAATGATGACAATGATACGCATTAAACAAGTATATGGGGCATTCCATGTGAAATCGGACACTTTGAAAAACTTTTTTTTTAGATTTTCCCAATTTGTTTACAGTTTTTAGTACCCTTCGAAAACTCCCTCGTAATAAATTTTCAGATTTTTTTGATGACCCGTTTAAAAGATATCGAATTTTTAAAAATTGGTAGTTTGTTCCTTTACTCAAATTTCTTTTAATCATAACTTCTTCAATAATGGTCCAAATTTCAAATTTTTTTTTTCAAAATTTTTGTTTTTTTACGTACTTTTTAAAAAAAAATCGCAAAAAACTCCTAAAAGCGCTCTAGTATGCCATTTTTAAGTTTTAAAATTTAAATCTCATTTTTGAAAATGTTTGTACTCTTCGATTTTTTTTAAATTTTTTTGTGTAAAACATCTATCGATTCTACAAATTTTTTGCCCAGGAGGATCGTGGGATAACGATTATTACTATTTTTTAAAATTTTTTGAAAAAATTTTATTGTAATTTTCCAATCTTAAAATCATTTCTACTGCTCCAATGGTGCATCATAGAGGGGTCCTTTAAAAGGCCGACCCCCATTAATTTTTACGTCTTAACATTTCTTTGGAACAAACTAATACCCTATCTCCAATTTCTAAGGGGGCTCCCACACAAAACGACATTTCTTAAAATTTGCTCCAACCGCTCTAACTTCCCTAATAGTACCCTTAGAGCAACAAAATGTATGACCGACCCACAATATTTTTTTAGTCCAAACATTTTCTCTGAACACACCTACCCTCTATCTTTAACTGTTAAGGCGGTCCCCATACAATTTTTTTTATTTGTTGTAAATTTGTTTTATTTAATCAGCTTCTACCGGTCCAATGGTGCGTCCGAGAGGGGTCATTAGTGAGACCGACCACCATTTATTTTTACCATACAACATTTTTTTAAAACATACCCACGCCCTATCTCCAGTCCCTAAGTAGGCTCCCATACAAATAACAGTTTGAGCAAATTTTATAAAAATGTAATTTTGTATGGGAGCCTACTTAGGGAGTTGAGATAGGGCGTAGGTATATCTTGAAAAAATGTTGTAGGGTAAAAATAAATGAGGGTCGGTCTCACTAATGATCCCTCTCGGACGCACCATTGGACCGGTAGAAGCTGATTAAATAAAACAAATTTACAAAAAATAAAAAAAATTGTATGGGGACCGCCTTAACAGTTAAAGATAGAGGGTAGGTGTGTTCAGAGAAAATGTTTGGACTAAAAAAATATTGTGGGTCGGTCATACATTTTGTTGCTCTAAGGGTACTATTAGGGAAGTTAGAGCGGTTGCAGCAAATTTTAAGAAATGTCGTTTTGTGTGGGAGCCCCCTTAGAAATTGGAGATAGGGTATTAGTTTGTTCCAAAGAAATGTTAAGATGTAAAAATTAATGGGGGTCGGCCTTTTAAAGGACCCCTCTATGATGCACCATTGGAGCAGTAGAAATTATTTTAAGATTGGAAAATTACAATAAAATTTTTTCAAAAAATTTTAAAAAATAGTAATAATCGTTATCCCACGATCCTCCTGGGCAAAAAATTTGTAGAATCGATAGATGTTTTACACAAAAAAATTTAAAAAAAATCGAAGAGTACAAACATTTTCAAAAATGAGATTTAAATTTTAAAACTTAAAAATGGCATACTAGAGCGCTTTTAGGAATTTTTTGCGATTTTTTTTTAAAAAGTACGTAAAAAAACAAAAATTTTGAAAAAAAAAAATTGAAATTTGGACCATTATTGAAGAAGTTATGATTAAAAGAAATTTGAGTAAAGGAACAAACTACCAATTTTTAAAAATTCGATATCTTTTAAACGGGTCATCAAAAAAATCTGAAAATTTATTACGAGGGAGTTTTCGAAGGGTACTAAAAACTGTAAACAAATTGGGAAAATCTAAAAAAAAGTTTTTCAAAGTGTCCGATTTCACATGGAATGCCCCATATATACAACATTATGCACCATATCCAATAAAATTTGTCCTTAAAGTCATACAACATGTTGTTGTTGCTATATGTAAAATGTATCAATAAAATTTATTATTTTTATGGAATTTTTATTTATTTATTTATTTTGTAAGTTAACATTCAAAGACATTTTAATGCAAATGGAAGTGAGAATCAAGAAGATGACAGGCCCCAAGTGAAAAACATTACTTTAATTGAGAAAGGCATATTTTTTTTTTCTTGGAGAGTAATAAAAAAGTAATAATTTTCGTTTCTGTACAATCTTAAAAACATTTTAAAAATTTTTACATTTTACTTATTAAAGATTTTTTTTTTTTCATTTTAATTTTCATTTTCACTTACAATTTTCGTAGAGACTATTAAGTTGATACTTTTAACACATTACCACCATTATAAATATTTAATGATGGTATTAGTTGTACTGTAAAATGGAGAATTAATAATCGCTAAGTAATAGTACATTTGAATTTTATTTTTGTATGTGTATGTGTCTATTAACACTATGTTTTCCCTTCAGTGGTTAATTTTTTTAGAGTTGCCAGAATATAAAAGGGAAGGATGGATTTGTATTATAATTGTACTAGCTGAAGTGACCGGTGTTTCCCGGGTCTACACAATTATAATTTGAACTTAAAAATAGTTAATAAACTTAATTCTGTTGGTTTGTCAAATTCTGAGTTATATCAAATTTGAGTTATGTGAAATTTAACGCCTCTCATACATTTCTCAACTACCTTAGCTATACAAATACTGTTTTAGTGAATCTGTTTAATAAAGCCAATCACCAAAAATTAAGAAAAAATATTGATTTAAATTAATGTATAACCTACACTGATAGAAAAACGCTTCATATCACTAATGAATGGAATTCATTAACGTTGTTTCATTGCAACAATGAAATTTTTCATATCGTCGAACTATATTCAATAAATGCCAACTCGAAAAAGCATAGTATTGCTTTTTCGAGTTGCATAGTATTGCAACAAAAAACAATGTACCTTCCATAAGATGGTTTAAATATTCTAAATAATTTTTACATATGCCAAAAATTTTATATTTTGCACTTGTTTGCGTATTTTTCAGAGTTGGCATTTATTACTATCACAAAAAACAAACATTTTTTTAGAGTTGGCATATTTTGTCGAAAAATAAAAATAATTTTTTTTTTTTTGAAAAATGTTTATAATTTTTTTTTTCGGTTTTTGTTATCCTTAGTACGGTAATTGCAAAAACTGAAAAAAAAAAATTAAATATCTTTGCATATTTATAAAAGTTACTAAGCTCCGAAAGACTTTTAATCTCAGGGTGGTCAGCTTTGGCACTCTGTAACTCACGGTTTATTGTAGAAGGCTCACTCCAAACTAGCTATTTTGAAAGCTTATATCATTGACTTTATTTGCCCCATGCTTAATGTTTCAATCTGATAAATAGTTTGAAAGTTACATATATATAAGCAATTTTTTTTTTTGCAAACACTATTTACCGATATTTTCAAAATGGCAATATCTCGAAAACTAGGCATTAGATATCAAAATCTTTACCAGATTCGTGTTCAGAAAGGCAAATGCAATAAGATATGTGGTCTAATTTTTTTTAAAAAAAATGGAAATTTACAATGGGAGTTGGCATTTATTTTCACCAAAAAAATATGTACTTTGAGTTAGCAGAATAACAAAAATTGATGCAAAACGACAAAAAATTATTTTTTGCTCTGAAATTTTTACCACAGATGGGTATTGCATAGGGGAGCTATTTTCCATCGGAAACTCATTTCGGTCAAATTTGAGTTGGCATATTTTGAATATAGGTTCACGATATATAAAAAGTTTAAGATTCTGAGAACTTTTCCACAGAAACATTCTTAGATTCTTAGATCTATTTCTTATGAAAAATAAATTTTTCCTATAAATAAATCTCAAATTCTTTTTTCCTACAGAAAAGGTTTTAGATTTTGGGAAAATGTTTCCCATTCCCATCTTTCAGATTCTGAGACATTTTTCCTATAGAAAAGTCTTATAGAAAGTCTCAGATTCTGATGCCTTTTTCTTATATAGCAAAAGTCTAGGGTTTTGGCACTTTTTTCTATAGAAAAAGCCTGGCACTTTTTCTCACAGAAAAAGTCCTGTAAACAAGACTAAAATTCTTGTTTTTTACAGAAAAATTTTCAGATTTTGGGATATTTTACCCCTTTTTCCTATAGAAAAAGTTTCAGATTCTGAGATATTTTTTCCATAAATAAGTTTCAGATTCTGAGTCATTTTTCCTATAGAAAAAGTCTCAGACTCTGAGATATTTTTCCAATAATAAAGTATCAGATTCTGAGTCTGAAAAAGTCTCAGACTCTGAGATATTTTTCCAATAATAAAGTATCAGATTCTGAGAATTTTTTGCTATATATATATTTTTTCTATAGAAAAAGTCTCAGATTCTGAGACATTTTTCCTATAGAAAAAGTCTCTGATTCTGAGGCATTTTTTCTTCAGAAAAAGTCTCAGATTCTGTTACATTTTTCCAATAAGAAAAGTCTAATAAGGAAGGTCTTTCATAGGGCACCCACCGCTTGTCCTGAAACATGCATATGGACAAGAGGGGAGGAAAATAAGAGTTATCTGTTTTTCTTAGCTGCGCAATCTCATATTTAGCGGGTCAAAGGCGAGGGGGGAAAACTGGATTTTTTTCGTTTTTTTTTTGCCGATTTTTCACATTTTTTCAGAAGAAACTAAATGAACCTTTTATACAGATCTTAGGGCTTTTTGGAGCCCTATTCAATGGCGTATCGGTCGTTTCCAAGTTCGGCTTTGTTAAGCTCCTATTTTCGAAAATGTAAAATCGTAGGGGTAGTTTATATGGAGAGGTACATACGTAGGACCGCCAAAATCATACAACATAATCTGTATTAAAATTAAGCTGACCCATATTTTTGCGTTTTGCAAAATTCTTGCTAGTTCGGATTTTCCCGAATGACCTAATTTTTTCATAAGATGGCAACTCTTTTATACCCTCCAACCCCAGTATGGGGGTATACTCACTTTGTCATTCCGTATGTAACGCATCAAAATGTCGGTCTAGAACCCCATAAGTATATTTATTATTGAACAGTGATCCATTCTAAGACATTCTGTCCGTCCGTCCGTCTGCCCGTCCCTCCGTCGGTCCGTCTGCCCGTCTGTGGAAGACACGATACAGTCCAAAGTAAAAGAGATAGACTCCTGAAATTTGGTACGAATATGTCTTATAGTATTGGGCTGGTTAAGTTCGAACATGCGAATAATCGGAGCAGGGAAAAAAAGTTTCCCTCTTAAGAACTAAACAAACCTCTAACAAAAACATTTTTATAGGTTTTATGTACTTTGGCTTAGCAAACGAAACATTTTTACATCAAAAGAAGTTCAAAGTGTTGCAGTTGGATCCAGGAAGGTTGTCTCCCACCGACGTAACCCCCCCCCCCCCCCCAAAAAAATAAAAAGACGCCCCTGTTTTTTTAACGTGCTGGAGGGTATAAAAAATTCGGCACAGCCGAATTTAACACTCTCACTTGTTTAAATTTAGATGGGGCAGCTAAAAAAACAGGTAACTATAATTTTTCTCCCCTCATTCCCATATGCAAGTTTCAGGACAATCGGCGGATGCCCTCTGAAAACCCTTCCTTGTAAGTCATTTTTGATACCAAAAATATCATGTTCACAACAATTTTTTTAAAGAAAAATTTTCTTCATAAAAAGAACTTCTAGATTGAAAGATATTTTTACAAAAAATGTTCTGATTTAGTCACATTTTTCCTTTAAAGTTTTTCAGATTGTCCCTATGAAAATGTATAAATTTTTCCTTTAAAAATTTTCGGATTTCAAAATTTTTTTCCTTTGAAATTTTTTTTTTAGAAAGTTTCATTCTTTCTTCTTTTAATTTTTTTCTCTTTTCTTTACTTTTTCTTTCTT
This sequence comes from Pegoplata infirma, assembly GCA_963921195.1. Classification (NCBI taxonomy): domain Eukaryota; kingdom Metazoa; phylum Arthropoda; class Insecta; order Diptera; family Anthomyiidae; genus Pegoplata; species Pegoplata infirma. Next base: position 257,532 of record CAWUER010000261.1, read on the forward strand.
TTCTCTTTAATTTTTCTTTCTTTTTTCTTTCTTTTTCTTTCTTTTCGTTTTTTTTTTTTCATTTTTTAATTTGGTCTGGGGTGAAATTTCCCCGCTTGTACCCGCGCATGATTAGTAGGGGGCATCCCTTGAGTGTTATCTCAAAGTAAAAAAAAAAGCAGAAATTCAAAAATTCGGATAATTTATTTGGAATCACAAGGTATATTTCGAGTCCGGTTTTGTATGAGCAATGCAGGAATACGTTAGGGGTACCCACAAAGTGCCAGATTAGTGTTATTTTGAATATATAGACTCGAATATCTTAAAAACGGTACGTGATAGAAAAATTTAGTAGGCGGACTTTGAATCAGGAAGCCAAAATATTTCCTTATTCATGTATTTGTATTAATGGGAGTTCGAATTTCTCTTAATTTGTTCAACAGTTAAACTTTCGGCGATGGCATGAAACCAAAATCAAATGAAAGTTGACATATTACATAACAAAACCCTAGAGTTTTTTTTTTAGTTCAGCACTAGATTTTTTTACGCGCATTTGAAGTTGGTGAACTTTTAAACTTGAAAACTGTTTAAGGCGTATGATTAATTTTGTAATTATAATTTTGCCTTAAAATAACAATCATACGCAACGTTGAACAGTTTATTATTTTTAATAATTTGTCTATTCAATAGGTAGTTACTTGACTGATTGCAGCGAAATTCATACCGGTTATAGAAAACGTAATTTCGAGCTTAATTTCGAGCTGGACCCCACATGTCTAATAATGGCGCCACCAGGGGCTCCTAATGTGGGACATGTTTAGTCAGACGTAGCTCGAGGGGGGGAATGGGATTTCTCCCCCCCCCCCAAAATGATTTCAAAAAAAAAAGAAAGGAAAATAAAAAAAGAAAGAAAAAAAAGAAAAAAAGGAAAAGAAAAGGGAAAAAGGGAGAGGAACAAAGATAGAAGGAAAATGACCAGGATGTAAACAAATTGAGGCTATTTGTACTGAAGTAAATTTTTTTTAAATCCTTAAAATGTTTCAGAATGAGAGAAATTGCATTTGAAAAACTTAAATGACAATAGAGTTAAATGGCAATAGAGTTATCATCAGAGATGCCAACTATTTGAGAGCAAAACGCGCACAAAAATTTTATAAACGGGTAAAAACGCGTAAATTTGCTTGAAAAAGGGGTAAAAAAGCACTGGGCTGTTTTTTAAATAGATAAAAAAAATACTTTTATTCAAACAAAATTTTTGATAAGTTTGTTGGTTAAACTTTTGAGCGACCGATATAAATCGCTGTACAATTTTACATGGTCTGCATTTTTCACTTCAAAAGCCAAATTTAGTCTTTGAACTTCACCCAGAACAGAATTCAAATATTAAACCAAAATACAAAAAAAAACTACAAAGAATGGCATTTGTAGAGGTTGGTTTAGTTCTTCAAGAGAAAACATTTTCCCCTTAGTCCGATTTTGCCCCTTTTTCCGAACTTAATACGACCAATAGTTATTGACCATAATTATAAATTCGTTACATATTTTAGGCGTCTAGCTCTTACAAGGGAAGTATCTCAACCCTTATGAACCGATTTGCCTGAAACTCAAAATATACATAAATGAGACGATTTTAAGGTTGGGGTGTCTCGGCTTTTCGGCCATATCAGTGTTTCAAAATTTCGTTGTCCCCTTATGAAACCATATGGACCTCCGGGAAAATTTCGATAACTCACGAACTAACAGGAATATCCTTTAAAGCAAAAATACGTGTCGACTTAAATTTAATAAAGACTAGCTGGCCCGGTCCGCGTTGCCGGCCCAAATAGAAGATCAGTGTTATATTTCGCCTCGCTTCAAATATATAGCCTTGCAAAAAATGTAATGAATTTCTTGGATTAGAAAAATTTGTGGGCGTGGTTTTAAAGACACGATTAGGCAGAAAATCATCTTCAAATTATATTTTGGGAACTAAAAAAAAAATCACCATTTCTTCGAATTTGCGAACAGTACAAATTTAAAACTTCTTTGGTATCATTACGAACAACGCAAAAATAAATTACGCATGCCGTTTGTTCTTATCGTGAGCTATTGTCTTGAGTTCAAACAAACCGTTATAGTTTTCCCGAATTTTCCATTTTTCCGGGACACTTTTCTCATTTACATTTCCTTAAAAACCTAATTAGAACTATAATTAACGTAAAAAAATCGGTCCAGTCATTAGTAGTTGACATATTAAGACAAAAGTGTTCGTTAAAATTTGTGTCTCCGATTTTAGATATATTAAAAAAAGTGGGAGTGGACAAATTTTCTTTACAAAAAACCTTAGTTGTACTATCAAGAACGTCAACAAATACTACTAATATCCAAATCGGCCATACCGTTCTTCTATTTGAGATATATCGAAATAAAAGTGGGTGTGAAAAATTTTTATTTTCATTTAAACCTACGTTGGACTATGACGAACATTTAAAAAAAAAGTTAAGTCAAATCGATCCAGCCGTTCTCCGATTTTAGATACAGTTGAACCTCGACTATCCGGGTTGCACGGGACCGGACTAAGCACGGATAATCGAAAAACACGATTGAAATAGGATATATATTTTTCTACACTTGTATATGTTCGTGAATATATTGCACGGATAAAAGAGGTAAAGTACAGTTAATAGAGGTAAAAACAATAACAAAAAATACAATATGTACGTACATGTATGAATTGCACGGATAGTAGAGGTAAAGCACGGATAATAGAGGTAAAAAACAAACACACAGCATGCCGGTTAATAGAGGCAGCCGGTTAATAGAGGGCCGGATAATCGAGGTTCAACTGTATATCGAAAAAAGGACGCGTAAAGGTTTTGTAATTTGTTTTCCGAAAAAACCTAAGGCGAACATTTAAGAAAAAATATTATCCACATCGGTCAGTTTAGTCAAATCGATCCAGCCGTTCTTCGATTTTAGATATATCGAAAAAAGGACGCGTAAAGGTGAGCGTGATTAATGTGTTTTCCGAAAAAACCCTAAGACGAACATTTAAAAAAAATATTATCTATATCGGTCAGTTCTCAAGTGATGCGATTACCAACGAACTACATTTGATTTTTATTTATATTTTATTATTCTATATTTTATTTTTCTATTGATCAAATTTTATATGTATCGAAAAAATGAGTCGGTGGACAACTTTTTTTACCGTAAAAACCTTATTTGAATTTTACCATCCATCCATTCAAAAGTGGGCGTAGAAATGGAAAATTGTTCATTCCGAAAAACCTCAGTTGGACTATGATGAACATTAAAAACAAAATAAGACAAATTGATCCAGCCATTCCATGATTTAAAATACATATATCGGGAAAAGTGAGAAAGTTGGCGTGGACAATTTTTCTTTCCTTAAAAATCGTTTTCTATGTTCTTTCGATACAAAGAAATTTTACTATCAGTAAATTATGGCAAACATTTTCAACAAAAATTAGCTAAAGTGGGTCAATTTCTTTTTTCGTAAAAAACAAAGTCGAATATTATAAAAATTCATTTAAAAAAAAAAATTAGTAAAATCGGTGCAGCCATTCTCAGATTTTAGATAAATTGAAAAAGTGGGCGTGGTCGATTTTTCTTTCAGTAAAAACTTAAATTGGATTACTATGAACATTTAAATAAAAAATTACCCAAATCGGTGCAGCCGTTTTCCGATTTTAGATAAATCAAAAAAAGTGGGCGTAAAAGTGGGCGTGGTCAATTTTTCATTGCGTAAAAACCTAAGTTGGACTATGATGAACATTTCAAAAAAAAAAATTGTCCAAATCGGTCCAGCCGTTCTCAACTGATGCTGTTACCAATGAACGACAATTGATTTTTATTTATATAGATTATTTCGTATTCATATGGACATCGTAGCTCTATGTCTTCATATAAATACCCCCCAAAATTTTCACATTTTCATGAAAAAAGTATTTAACGAAGCCAAACTTTTACAAGGTTATGCCACCGTTGGATAGGCATTAAAAAAACCTTTCTTCTCATATGTAAACATCATATAGTTTCTTAGAAAGAAATGGCTGAAAAATCCAAAAAACGATTTTTTCGCCATTTTTTGACCCATGTTTTGAACCCCTAAATCCCCGATATGGCCGATAAGACGAGACACCCCAACCTTAGAATTGTCTCTTTTATATATATTTTACGTTTCATGCAAATCGGTTCATATGGGTTGAGATACTTCCCTTGTTAGTTTGAACTGTATATTGCTTTTCACAAATAGACAGACGGACATTCAAAAAATGTCTTTGAATCGATCAAAAATCAATAAAATATATACTTTGTGAAGTCTCCGACTTATATTTCGATGCGTTACACTCGAAATAACAAACTAAGTAAACCGCCATACTTTGTTTGGAGGCTATAAAAAATAATTTTAAAAAGCACTAAAAGCACAACCTGAAAATTTAAAAAGCACCACGTGAGTGCGTTTTTCTAATTTGGCACTAAGTCAAAAATTTTCGCGTTTTGACACATCAAAAAGCACTAGATCTAGCGCGAAAAGCACTATGTTGGCATCCCTGGTTATCATTCTCTAAGAAAAAATTATTATCTGAATATTTTTATAGAAAAATGTTTCGAAATTCCAGACTTTATTTTTAGAAACTGTTTTGATACTTATTTGACTCTAAATAAATGGTTCCCAACCTTTTTTGCGCCATGCCCCACTCAAGAAAAATTTGTAAATTTTTCAAATTTGCTTTAAAACTCAAAACTTAATTGTGGTTAAGCAAACTTGATGTTAAAATCATCGTTTAAACATAGTTTTTAGAAAAAGTTTTTAACAGTCAACTAAATAATTCACCTAAAATAATATTTTTTTAGTTTATTTAACAAAACAAAATCTTAAAAATTTGCTCGTTGCCCCCTGAAGCATTCAAATTGCCCCCCAGTGGGGCGAGAATCAAAGGTTGGGAACCATTGATCTAAATGTAAAAAAAAATTTGTTGTAAAACTATCTTAAATTTTAGGAAAAATGTCTTAAAACTGTTCTATAGAAAACATCCTACAGCAACTGAGAATTTTTCTTTTGAAAGAATGTTTCAGAATATACCAAGATTTTTTCAGCAAAAAATTTCTCAGAATCGAATAACATTTCTAAAGGAAAAACGTCTAAGAGTCTGAATATGTATATTTATCTTTTGAAATGTGTCTAATAATAAAATTTTTTCTATATGAAAATGTTTCAGAATCTAGATGGCATTAAAACCGTATCATTTTTCGTATTTTATGGAAATTGATTCAAAATTTCTTCATAAAATGTTTTAAAAACTGATAATTTTTAAGTATCTGACAATTTTCTTTTACGAATTATGTTTCAGGATCTGAGAATTTTTGTATACGAAAAAGTTCTTAGAATCTGAGAATAACTTTGAAATATGAGAATTATTTAAGAGGTTTTTTATAAGAAAAATATATCAGAATTTGTAATTTTTTTTATAGAAAGAATGTCTCAAAATCACAGATTATTTCTATAGAAAATTTAAAAAATCTGAGACATTTGCTATAAGAAAGGGTTTCAGATTCTGAACAATTTGCTGAAAGGGTTATTTTTTATATGAAAAATATTTAAGAATCTAAGAGTTTTTCTGTAGTAAAATTGTTTCAACATCTGAGATATTTTGTGAAGGGTACATGCATAAAAATGTAATACTTTATTATTTTTTTTTCGGAATATTAATGCTTAATGTTATTAATGTTTTCGAAAATTAAAAATTTTTAGTGTCTATTCACAGTTGTGACTAGCTTTGACTGTCATAAGCCAATTTTTATGACTGAAACGTCATAATAAAAATGAAATTTAAAATTTTTTAATTTTTTTGTATAGAAAAATATTTGATGTTAGGACTGTTCAATCATAAACATTGGCTTATGACAGTCATAGTCAGTCATAACTGTGAATAAGCACGTTTGTTAGACTATAAAAATTGTCCTATTTTGGAAGTAAATACGACTGACAGGTTCCCCTTGTGAAAAAATTTTTTTGAGTAAAATACATAAGTTCCCCTAAATCCAAATGCTTGAAAAAAATATTTTTTTGGTTCTTAATTTGTTACGCAATATTAAAAATAGTAACAAAAATTAACACAATACCGCAACCCCCCCCCCCCCTCCTACAAACCAAACTTTGTTGGTTTCCGATTTTTTGGTAAAAAAAAAAAATCTCCCCCCCAAATGAAATTCCTGGATCCGCGCCTGTGTTTAGTACACAAAAGCTTTAAATGGTTTAAAATCACCAACTTTAAATGCGTCTTTAAAACAATCTAGCGCTGAACTGAAAAACGCATTAAGGGTTTTGTTACGTAAAATGTCAACTTTCATTTGCTGTTAGTTTCATCCCATTCTGATTCGTAGGGTTTGATTTGGTATCACTGTGTAATTAACCACATGTGTCCAAATTCATTGGACACATGTTTTTTTCGCTGGACATTTTTTTTCGCGCCATATATGCGTCATATATGCGCCATTAGACTGGCATTTTCTGTATGGCCAAAAAACTTTTTCCGGGCATTTTTGAAAAATTAAAAAATAAAAAATTTATATTTTTTCTTCGACACATCATATTTGTTAATTTTAATGCGGTGAGCACGAATATCAAAAAATTTAATATCGAGATATCGCCATTTGAAATTTGCAAAAAAATTGCGGTTTTTTCCTACGTTCAAGAAATTTTTTAAAAAACATCACAATTTTTTTTTCCTCGGCCATTTCATAGAGCTTAAGACAATCTTTCAATTAAATCTAATTTGAGCCAAATCCGATCATTTTATCCCGTGGCGCCCTTCGGTCAAAGTTTTGGATTATTGAAAAATTTCCACCAAAAATCCCAAACTTTGACCGAAGGGCGCCACGGGATAAAATGATCGGATTTGGCTCAAATTAGATTTAAATGAAAGACTGTCTTAAGCTCTATTAAATGGACGAGGAAAAAAAAATTGTGATGCTTTTTAAAAAATTTTTTTGAACGTAGGAAAAAACCACCATTTTGGGCATTTTTTGGAAAATTTCAACTCTAAAACGTTAGACCGATTCAAGAAATTTTATGACATTCGTTTTCAGCATGCCAAAATTAATTAAAATAATGTATCTTTTTTTTTTTTTTTTTTTTAATTTTTAAAAAATCTAATTTTTTTTTGGTGGAAATATTTAAAAAATCCAAAACTTTGACCGAAGGGCGCCACGGGATAAAATGATTGGATTTGGCTCAAATTAGATTTAAATGAAAGATTTTCTTAAGCTCTATGAAATGGCTGAGGGGGAAAAAATTGTGATGCTTTTTAAAAAATTTCTTGAACGTAGGAAAAAACCGCCATTTTTTGCAAATTTCAAATGGCGATATCTCGAAAACCGTTCGACCGATTTTAATTTTTTTTTTTGATATTCTTGCTCACCGCACAAAAATTAACAAATGTGATGTGTCGAAAGAAATTTAAATTTTTTATTTTTTTTGTTTAAATTTTTCAAAAATCCAAAACTTTGACCGCCGGGCGCCACAGGTTAATTTAATCCGATTGACCTCAAATTTGTACCACATAAGTTTTAGACCTTGGACAATAAAAATTTGCCGGGACACTTGGGAAAATCGAAAGTTGAGAAAGAAATGCCAGTCTTATGCGCCATATATGAATAATATATAAATAACATCGGAACATTTTTCACCGGTTAGATTACATAAAGATAAATCTGGCAACCATTAAGGAACATTTTCTACTGCTATCTTTAAAATATTACTGATCCTAAACCTGCCATGAAAGGAAAATTTTTCATTTTTTTTTTCAGTAATAAACTTTTTGTTTCTAAGTAAGTCCTACACATAAAAAGTAATTATTTTCCTATTCAACACTTTAACACATAGTTCAGAGTAGCATAATTGTAATAGAAAGTATCATTGTATATTCTGGTATACTACATAGAGGACTCATTATCATTACATTTTCAATTCATGTACAAATTTTAAAACAATGGCCTTACTGTAACTATTAATTCGTTTCTTTTTATTTCACATAATGTTGAAATATAGACACAGAGATATTCTGGCATAACAAAGTCTTCATTAATGAAGATATTTCAAATTTTCTTTTTTCGTTTTTTTTTTTTTCATTTTTGCAGCATGAAAAATTATTGTTGCTAAAGAAACGAAAAACTAAACATTAAAATGGAAAATTATTCTTTATCATCATCGTCATCAGCATCCTTTTTTGGTTTCAGCATTAGTAACATCTAATGACTTGGCCTGTTGGTGTATTCTAGAGCTTGGCTGGTAAATGTGTCTGGTAACGCGTTATACACACAGACATACAAAATATGTATTACTCGATCTTTGGCTACAAATCTCCTACATACATTTTTATTCCAACTGCGTTTCTAAATACCGTGGTTAATTGTTTTATTTGAAATTGTAATGTTGCTTTTCATTTCCTGCTATATTTTTTTTTTATACTCCCTGGCACAGAGCCAAAAACCCTTTAGCAATTTTTTTTCTTTTTTTTCCACTATTGTCTAAACTATGCCATCCTGACCAAACAAATAAACCAACCAACCTACCAAGTCAGGCAAATACACACAACCACGTTCAGTAGTGGCTGAAATTACTAGATGAGTGAAATCCATGTACTATATTTTTATGTCTCTTTCTTTTTGTGTCTTATACAATTTACGTCCGTTTTATGCCGTTTTCTATTTTTTTTTCTAGCATTTCCCAGTGCTAAGGCCTGCTGCCATGACAAGTAGTAGCAAATGACACACACTATAGTTTAGTGGTTTGGTTTTGTGTTGTGTTGGGAGTTATCGTTGATTTTTGTTTGTTTATGCGGTTGTGAATTTAATCGAAATTAGTTTGTTTTGTAAAATGTTATACTCGTATTTAATTTCTGTCAAGAAACTAGGGCGTGAACTTATTATAATTTGTTTTCAATTTAAAAAATTGAATTTGTAAAACATTTGAGCTTAAGGTTAATTATTGCTTAAAGCAATACAAAGTAGTGCCTACGGTCAGTACCGAACTACCGGGAATACCGGTATTCCCGGTTCTCGGTATTCTCGGGAAATGGTACCGGTTTCCCGGTTCTTGAATAATTCTCGGTATTCCCGGGAATACCGGTATTCCCGGTTCCGGTTCCGACGGTATTACCGGTATTCCCGGTGCTATCGTTATGTATATTTTGTACAATTAAAAATCTTCTTCGCTTTTACCAAAAAAAAAATTACAAAACATGCGAAAAACACCATTTACATTTTTTTTGTATTTAAGAAAAAAATAGTTACATGATTTTTAAACAATTTTACAAACACAACTAAATTTTTCTGAAATACTGATTAAATAGTGTAAAACGAGAACCGGTACCAGGATCAGAACCGGAAATACCGTTATTCCCGGGAATATATCTAGAACCGGGAAACCAGTACCAGAACCAGGAATACCGGTATTCCCGGGAATACCGAGTACCGGGAAATGGGGGGCACTAATACAAAGTGTTGTATTTTAAATGGTGTTCATCAAATTAACTATCAATTAAGGATGAGTTTCTTTAAACCAAACCTGTAAAAAACTTAAATAAAAGTATTTTCAAGTAAGTACGCAAATACTTGTACTTGAAATATTCAAGTATAAATATTTTTTACTTACTTGAATAATTTTTCAAGTAAGTAAAAATATACTTGTACTTGAAATTTTCAAGTACAAGTATTTTCAAGTATTTTTTATTTGAAACAAAATTTCATCAAGTAAAATACTTGATAAACATTTTGTTCAAATAAAAAAATTGAGCAACAATTTTTGGAAATAATAAGCATAAATATTGCTTTTATGAGATTGTCAAAAAAAAAAATAATTTTAAATTCAATTTTTTATATAATATTAGTTTTCTGTGTGTTTTTCTTTATTATTTTTTTAATTTCCGACCGCGTTTTTAAAAGAGCCTGCAACTACTGCATATATTATGCATATGACATCTAATTGAAGAATAAGGAGAAGGAAAAAAACACGAATATGTATCCCTCAATTGTCACAGAGTGGCTCCTAGAGGGGAGAAATGCAAGACCAACCTCCATTATTTGTTACATCAAAGCATTTTTACTAAACAAACCTACTCCCTATATCCGCTCCCTAAGAGGTTTCCCAAAACAAAAAAAAAAAATATGGAATTTACTTCCATCGCTCTGTCTCAAGGATGTCCCCAGACGAAACGATTGTATGACCGATCCCCAATTTCTAGAGGGTTGGTCACAACAAACCAACCCTCTATCTTCAATACTTAAGGCGGTCAATTTTTTGGTTTTTTGTAAACTTATTAGTTCTGCTCCTACCGCTTCCATGGTGCCTTCTAGAGAGGTAAAATGTAATACCTTCATTAATTTTTGCCACCAACTTTTTTCTAAAGCATACCCACCCCAATTCCTTGCTCAAAATTTCCACTAATATGATTTTTTACAATTTTTACTGCCACGTCTTAAAAAGAGCGTTAATAAAAAAATACGCATGGTCTAACTACTAAAATGATTGATCATCTACATCAGCTTTTATAGGCTCATCGGGGAGTGCGTTTTTTTCCCAGTGGGATTAAGTTGATGGTTGGCCCGAAAATGGGTCAATTTTGGATGGGGTTAGCGGGGATGTTAATTCTGCTGCGGAATATTTCGTTTTCTGTTTGTACAAAATGACTTTTCATGAGATCCTTTAATGAAAAATCCTTTGGTTATAGGGTCATTTTATTCCCGCCTAACTAGTGGTTGATGAACAAACGAAACATATTTCTGAAGTTCAAAAAAGTTTTGTTTGTAAACATGTTGCTTAAATATTTAATTTGGAAACATTTTTGTTTACAAAATTAATTTAAAAACATTTTGTAGTTATTTTTCACTTTAAGAAAATTTTCTTTTTATTTTACTTAAACAAATTTTTGTTTAAGTATTTTATTTCAACAAATATTGTTGCAAGTAAAAATATACTTACTTACTTGAACTTTTCGTCAAGTAAATACAAAATATTTGTACTTGAACATTTCAAGTACAAGTATTTTTTTACTTACTTAAATAAATTTTCAAGTAAGTTAAAAATACTTATACTTGAAATGTTCAAGTATAAATACAAAAATACTTGAAAAAAAATAATATAAGTAAATAAATACTTAAGTATTTTACAGGTTTGCTTTAAACTATGCAGGAAAATAGGAATAAATTGCCAAAGGCAAAAACTCATGTTGGATTAATTTTAATAATAGTTTTTGATTAAATTTGGGGTCGTACACACAAAAAAAAACTTTGTCAAATTACTAGGAAAAGTCTCGGAATCCCATTTTACCAATATTTTACAGTTTTCCTTGTTGTATAACAAAATCGAAATTTTCATTTTTTTTTGTAATTTTACATTTCTTTTTGTAATTTTACAATTTTTTTTAATTTAACAAATTTCCAAGATTATTTTACTAACAAAATCTAGTAAATTCACGAGAATTCCTTGTAATTTTAATTGCGCCAAAAAACTGTAAATTTAAAATTTTATTGGAAAAAATCTTGTAAAATTACAAAATTATTGGTAAAAAGCATGTAAAATTACTAGGAATTCCCGTAATATAGGAGGTAGCAAAAGAACTTGTAAAATTACAAAATTATTGGTAAAAATCTTGTTAAATTACAAGAAATTTTTGTCAAACAGGAGGTAAAAGTTACAAGTTTTTCTTGTAATTTTACATGGTATTTTTTTATGAGTGTATGATGCCAAATATTCAATCGTCCGAATCGTAAAAAATTTTAAAAAAAGTCGTAAAAAAACGTAACTTAAAAAAATGTTAAAAAACACATTCTTTGATATATTAAAATTTTAAAACACACAATAAATTTTTTTCTGTTCCCTTTTTGTATAATGAATTTTTTAAATTGACGAACACAAAATATTTTTTAGCTAAATAAAAATGACAAAAAAAATTTTTTTTTTTCATCAAATTTTTTTTTGCATCAATTTTTGTGTCATCAATTTTTTTTTTCATAATTTTTTTTTTCATCAAACGTTTTTTCATTTTTTTTTGTCAATTCATCAAATTTTTTTTCATCAAATTTTTTTTTTCATCAAATTTTTTTTTTCATCAATTTTTTTTTCATAATGTTTTTTTTTTAATTTTTTTTTTATCAATTTTTTTCATCAAATTTATTTTCATTAAAATTTTTTTTTTTATCAATTTTTATCAAATTTTTTAGAATCAATTTTTTTCTCACCAATTTTTTTTTTGTCGTCAAATTTTTTTTACATCAAAAAATTTTTTTTTTTCATCAAAAAAATTGATCAAAAACTTTTTTTCATCAAAATTTTTTTTCACCAAAAGTTTTGGGTTCATTAAATTTTTTATACCCTCCACTCTAGTGATAGAGGGTATATATAAGTATGTCATTCCGTTTGTAACACATCGAAATATTGGTCTAGGACCCCATAAAGTATATATATTCATGATCCTTGATCGATTTTAAGTCGATCTAGCGTTGTCCGTCCGTCCGTCCGTCCGTCCGTCCGTCTGTCTGTCTGTCCGTTGAAAACACGCTAACTTTTGAAAGACTTTATGGAGGCTCCTGAAGTTTGACATATATGTTGACCATTTACCGGGTCAGGTTGGTATTGCAATCCAGCCAAATCGGTCCAGTGGTTCAAAAGTTATGAGCAAAAGAGTAAATTTCGACAAGGGTATTTTGCGAATTTACGAGATTAAAACCACTCTAACTTTCAAAAGACAATTCTGAGGGTGCTGAAACGTGTTGTATGTATTTGCCGTTCCCCAAGTCTGTTTGGTTTTGAATTTCAGCAAAATCGGTTCAGTGGTTCAAAAGTTATAAGCAAGGCTCTGAATTTCAGATTCTTTTCACCTTAAACTCTTGAAAACTCGTGAAACAAGTTTTAAAAGCATGGTGAAATACCAGTTTTTTTAAAACTTGTTGTTGTTTGTTTTCCTGCCGTGGGGTGCAGTTTAGTTTCTAGACAAGTAAATATTTGTTATTGTTTTGTTATTGTTAGTGTAACTGTATGTAACGGTGTATAGTAAGTATTTTTGGAAAAAAATCAAATAAATAATATGGGTTAGTTTGTTTTTGGTTTTTAAAGAAGAGGATGGTAAAATAAAAAGAGAGAAATATGTGAAATAGTTTTTTTTTTTGTATTACCTATATACAGTGCCGGTCAAAAAAATAGCACCAATGACAAAATCTCTATTCATTCAATTAAAACAAAATATTATGTGCGTATTTGTTTAAATTAAATATGCAAAACTCTTATACTAAGTATATACCCCTTAAATATTTTTACTTCTCCCAAAAATTGTGGACGGTTCTTTTTTAATGATCGATATTTTAAAAAAACTCTGAATCAGTGCAGTCAATAAAATAGCACCGAATGACAAAATTTCTTTAAAAAAATTAATGTTGTTTTAATTATTTAAATAAAAGTGTTAAATATTAAAGAAAGATTGTTTTTATTTATAAAAAAATTTAATTCATTACAAAATTTGACATTTATTTTCAAAAAATATGACGTGGAAGGTATTACACTCCTCAAAAACGTGCTTTTGTAAAAAATATGATTTCTGAACATAAACTATATTCTGAAATAGGAAAATTGGTTGGATGCGCTTATAAAATGATTGGAAATTCAACAAAATTAACTTTAGAGCTTGAAAAACTTAGTCACAAGCGATGTTTGTCACCATTAGTGGTTAGGTGTTTGTAATGACAATGGAAGAAAGCCCCATCTACGGCAGCTCCAGAGTTAAAAAAGGACAGCAAATGGCGAAAATGGTTGTCAAAGATTACAAAACAACAACATTAACGCTTGTAGATTCGGAAAAGTGCGCCTACTCTCACTTAAGCATGCTGCAAGTCGTTTGAAGTTTGCTAACAGTAACTCAGAATGAACAGCTTAAAAGTGGATCAATGTTCTATCGACAAATGAACCCATTTTTGTTTTATTTTGAGACATAGGATCACATATCTACGTTAGAAGACCCTAAAACGCGGAATTCAATCCAAAATTCGAAATAAAAATAACTTAAAATGGTGCTTATGGTGTGGGGGATATTTTCCTCCTGATGAGTGGGGTTCATATATTGGATCATGGCTCACATATTGGACTAGATCAACCGTGGATATACACTTAACGTTTATATCCTCCAGAAAGTAATGTTACCATAAGTTTCCGAGCAAATGCCACTAATTTAGGTCTTTTAGCACGTCAATTACCCAAAGCATGATGGGAAATTGGCGAAAAATTGGGTCTGGACAATATGGTAAACGTGATGGAATGGCCTGGTGAGTCCCCAGATCTAGACCAAATCGATAGTTAATGGACAGCTATATAGAAGGAATGTCTCGAATACAACCAACTTGTAATGAAGCTCTTTGGGTGGCTGCTCAGCAAATCTGGAACTCAATTTCGAATTAAAGATCCCAAAATCTCGCAGAGGCAATTGTCAACAATGAGCACTCGACAAATTTTTTTTTTAATATTTAAAGATATCAAAACAATACTGAATTCATAATCCATTCGTTTTTCAAATTTAAGATTTAAATTTTAATACAAAAAGTACTGTGGTGCTATTTTTTTGACTGAGTCTTTTTGAAGTTTTTTTAAAAACTTTGAAAATTTTTAATAAAATAAAAAACCGAATTAGCCTTTTCTTATGTAATATTGTTTCACACTCATGTAAGTTTCTTATGACACGTCGTCAGTGGCATAAGTTAAAACTGTTAAAAAAAAAACCAACGAAGAAAATTTTGTTTTATCCTGGTGCTATTTTTTTGACCGCAGCTGTATATATAAAACAACAAAAATATTTTACAAAGTAATTTTGTTACTCAAAGAAATTGTACAATAAAAAAAATATATACACTCAAAAAAATGTTACACTCAAAAAAATTGTTTTTTTTTTTAATTTAATTATTTTTTTTTTTTTTAATGAAATGTCACACTCAAAAAAATGTTGACAGTCAAAAAAATTTTACACTCAAAAAAATTTGATTGATTAAAAAAAAGTTCTACTCAAAATAATATATTTCTAATAAAAAATTTGTAATGCAATTTTTTTAGAAAATTACTATCAGATAACATTGTGGAGGGTATTCATAGATTCGACCAAGTCGAATTTAACTTTTCTACTTGTTTTAACATAATTTTGTTTTTCGTGAAAAAACATAATTTTTTTTTTACCAAAACTACTTTTTCACCAGGTCTAAGCTTTTCGCATTGAAATTTTCCATTTGTTTATCAAATGTACATAAAACAAGTGAGAGTGTTATATTCTTTGGTGCCGAATCTTTTATACTCTCCAAAATGTAAAAACACTTTTTTTCACTTATTTTTGCACTCACTTACGAAATGTACAGCTCATTTGGTTTTTTATGGGGGTCCTCGGCTGATATTTCAATTCGTTTTGCATGGAATAGCAAAGTAATATAACATGTACCTTGGCAAGTACACCCAAATCTTCCGCAAAATATTATCATGATTTAATGTTTTGGGCAAGAGTACAAAACTCGCAGGCATTTTTTTACTAAAGTTTTCAACTCTTTAAATTTCAAGTTTCTTTTAATATTTGCTTTTCTTTAAATATTTGGTCGTCTAAATCGTAATAAAAATAAACAAGAAAACATAGAAAGTCAAGTAATTGTAAGTAATAATATATGAAAGAAATCCTCAATGTCTATTTATTTCGGATTATATTTTTAGACTGCGGATTTCCTTTCTAAAAATGTTCACCTTGTTAAACTAAATCTTTTCAAATTTGATTTCAATATAAAACATTTTCGCCTACTGTTGTATTGAAAATCAATATTTAAAAATTGAAAAATAAATATTTTTTTTTTTTTTTGGAGAATATGTAGATGCAGATTTGTATATAAGGCATTCTAAAACAATTATTCCGCAAGAGAAAAAAATTTGCAATATGAATGTATTTTAACTTGGGTGAATGGATAATCCTGTATAACATAAATAAAGCGTTTCCTTGCTGTAAACATTTTTTACAAACTTTTCTATATGCCTCTTGAAAAAAGCATTGAACATTTTTTTTTTCCACATTTTCGTTCGTTTTCTTTGACAAATCAGAAAATGTTAAATGTTAATGACATTAAAAAACACATTAAGTAATTTTAGACTAAGAGAAAACAATATTTTTAACATAATAATGTTTTTAGGCTGGTGTATAATTTTGAAAATGATGCAGGACGCCACCTCAGTTTGACTATATTTATTTATTTATTTATCGTATGGCTTTAACATAAACATATTAATAAAATAATATAAACAATTATAAAACAGAATTAAGCAAATTTACTATTAGCTTCCATAATAAAGAAAAGAAATATAGAATTTAAATAAGTAAGCAAGTTATATATTTTTATCCATGTTTGACAGCCACTGTACAGCTGCAGGTCCTGCGTTGTTTAATTCGGAAATGTGTTGTGAAAATCTTCTCTGAGGGCACTCTGATGTTATATGGTACATCGACTGTACAACATTGCTGCAGTCGCAATAGGGAGTATTAGCGGAACCCCATTTATAAAGTGTTGCAGCGCATCTGCCTTGGTTGGTTCGGATACGATTAAGTCTTACCCATAGTAGCCTTGGTAGCTCAGAACCAGGTGGCATGCTAGTGAGGTCTTGGAACTGGAAAAGATCTTCACGGGAGGAGAGGTTCCATTCAGTTTGCCAGACGTTATGAGCCTCAAAGTTTGATTGTTTTAAATCCTTCGCTAATTTAATAGGTGGTTTACGAGATGTCAGTCGGTTTTCCAAACATGTGTCGATGAAGTCGTGGATTGGGAGATTTGGGTTCGATAAGATCTTGTTGTATTCACGCAGTAGTGCGTTTTGGCGTCTTATATCCGGTGGAACTATATTGCAAAGAACTGGTAAGAATCTTATTGGTGTTGAGGACATTGTCCCTGATATAATTCGCATTGATGCGTTTAGCTGGACATCTATTTTACCCACGTGAGCGCTTTTAACCAGACTGGAGCACAGTATTCTGCAGCCGAGTAAACTAGGCCAAGAGTTGCAGATTGGAGAGTTATAACTCACCTCCGTTTTTCACCAGATGGTGAAAACGTAACATAAATTTTTTTCAACAAAAAAATCTTTTTTCATCAAATTCTTTTTTCCATCAAAAATTTTTTTCATAAAATTTTTTTTCATAATTTTTTTTTTAAATCAAATTTTTATCGAAAATTTTTTTTCATCAACATACTTTTTTGATGAAATTTTTGTTTCATCTATATATTGTATTTTATACAATTTTTTTCAAAAATTTTTTTTTCCTCATCAACAACGTTTTTCATCAAAAAAAAAAATTTTTTTCACCAAATTTTTTTTTTTTCCATCAAAACTTTTTATTTTGTCATCTAAACTACTTTTTCGCCAAGTCTAAAACTCTGACATATAAATATTCCATTTGTTAAAAAAATGTACAAAAAACCAGTGAGAGTGTTAAATTCCTCTGTGCCAAATCATTTATACTCTCCAAAATTAAAAAAGAAAAAATTTTTTTGCACTTAAGTAATGCACTCAATTACCAAATTTACAGCTCTTACCCCTCAGCTCCACCTTCCATAATTATGTTAACATAAAACAACAAACACACACAAAACAAACAACAACAAACAAAAAATTGTTATTGTTTTGTGTGTGTTTGTTGCCTTATGTTTACATAATTATAAAAGGTGGAGCTAAGGGACAATTATGGTTTAGACCGCATTTTGCTATCCACATACAGATGGATGGAAATATGAGGCATTCCACACCAAATGTCCAGCGAAATAAAACAAGTGTACCGTAAACTTCTGAATAGCTTGTATGGATAGCCCTATACGGACCTTAGGACATTGCGTTTTTGGTTTTTCAATTTTTAAAAAACTGGGCTTAGGAGGCGTGGTCAAATATTGGAAAATCGTCAAATTTGTGGCGAGTTGCCTTGATTAAATATTTATCACATTAAAACGGAATGCACCACAATCTTAAAAATTTACATTCTTATATAGTTTTGTATGGGCTATCGATTAAATTTTTTTTTTTTAATTTTCAGAACCCGTTCTAAAATTTTAAATTTTTTAAAAAAGTCAATTTATCAAAAATCCGGCCACTTTTTTTTCTTTTTTTTAATTTTTTTTTTAAGTTTAGATGTTTGTCCATCCACACTAAAAAAATCAGAAAAACGTTTTTCGTTTTTTTCGAGAAAATCGCATTTGAATTTTAAATTTCATAACAATTTGTAATTTGCTTGTATTTCTTGTGTTAACGTTGCGAATGAGTAATATTCATGCAATTAATTTTCCAAAAAAAAAAAAATTATTCGATAGTCCATACAAAACTAAGAATGTAAATTTTTAAGATTGTGGTGCATTCCGTTTTAATGTGATAAATATTTAATCAAGGCAACTCGCCACAAATTTGACCATTTTTCCAATATTTGACCACGCCTTCTAAGCCCATTTTTTGAAAATTAGAAAAACCAAAAACGCAATTTTCTTAGTTCCATATAGGGCTATCCAAACAACCTATTCAGAAATTTATGGGAAACATGTTTTTCTGTAGCCGGACATTTGGTGTGGAATGCCTCATATATAGCTTGATTGTCTTAGATATGGATCAATAGTATATTAACTTAATGGGGTCCTCGACCGTGCAAACATGGAATGGCAAATTAAATTATTTTTCTTAAAAAAAAAAAATTGCTTTGGCAAGTACACCCAAATCTTCAGCAAAACATTATCATGATTTAATGTTTGGGGCTAGAGAACAAAATTCGCAGGAGTTTTTAGTACATATACTGATTTTTTTCGCTACAAAAAAATTCACAAAAATTTACAAAAGTATGTTTCGTGCCACCCTAATGTCTTTCCACAAATGAATAAAATCGCAAAGTCTGTTTTGTGTATTTTGTGAGAAAATTAACATGTCTTGGATTCTGGTATTTTCATATTCACTCTTCTCAACGTACATCACTGCGTATGAATAATAAATCCAAGGTTATTACTGATTACTCATACGCTACGTTGGTCCACTACTTAAGCAGTTGCTTACGTTATTTGAAACAAGTTTAGGCCAAATTATATTCTGCGTATCGTTGCGGTGCGTGTTAGATTTTTTTTAAGCTTATTGGAAGACATAGTAAGTACACTAAAAAAACTACCAATTTTAAAGCTTGCTGACCTTTATTAAAGAAAAGTCGGGCCTGTCAAGTTCCAAAGGAATTACTTCTTATTCTAAGTACATTTTTTCCTAAAAAATAGTAACGCATGTATATAAGTTTTATGGAGGAAAATATTTTTTTAAAATAAGTAAAAATTTTAGTTTACGGATTATTTCGAACCTATGGATTCCCAAAGTGAGGTCTCTAAGGAGCCCCAATATATGGGGTCCGCCCATGAGTATGTATGAACACATTTATTTATTCTGAAGTAAGAAATTTGCATAAAATTTTTTTTTTTAATTCATAGAGCGCAGTGCACATTTTGTGTGGAATACCCCACAATTATTTATGTATATAAAATAACATTTTCATAACCACAATATCTAAATAAAATTTAGTCTATACCATATTCATATAACCAATTCCAGTCACGTTCTGACACAACTTTTATGTATGTGTTATATTAATACATGCATATAAAGAAATTGTACACAATTATGATGATTTCTTGTACATTTTGTCAAGTGCTAGATGTGTGCAAAAACTAAAATTCTATATAAAATCCACAAAATTCAATTTAAATGATTGACATATTGAGTTTTTTTATGATTTTAAAATTCTAAAAAAAAACTAAGTTTACGAAAGTATATAAATGCAAATTTTAAGCGTATAGACATTTATTCAAAAGAAAATGTCTTCACGCAACTTGATTTTCTTTATTACGGCTTCTAAACTTTTTCAAAAAGTTTAATAAACCGTAGCAAGTATATTAACGTCAAAATGTAAATGAACGCTAAATTATATGGCATATTAATATCATATAAGTAGGCCACTTAAAACACATACTTAAAAAATATTTGCAATGTTTTACAAATATTTAAGACAGTTTTCTAGTCATCGTCTATTAAAAGTATTAATAAAGGGTGTTTTATTAAAAAAAAAAATTAATTTTATAAAAAATTTCGGATTAGTGTTAAAAAAACAAAAATTGGTTTTCTTCAACTTCAAAATATTATAATTTGAGTAGGTTTATTCTAGCTCGAGGTAAACATTTGATTTACTAATTAAAACAATGATATTCTCATAAAATAATTTTCAAGAAAATTATTTCTCTGTTTTAAATTTATTTATGTTGGCCATTTTTTAAAGACTTACAAGGGAAGTCTCCCTAGTGTTGCCCGCGGATCTTTATGAAATTGATTTTATTTTGTAGAGCAGAAAAAATAAAGGGACACGAATTTTTTTTAAGCCGCCCAAATTTATATTTAGGCGGTAAAAACGAGGGGGGAAGACAAGGCCATTTTCATTTTTTTCGTTTATCTCCTATATTATGCAAAGAAACCTAGTCATGTTACATACCAAATGAAACGTCTTTGGAAAACCTATCTATGTGTGCTAAGAACGTGTCCAAACATGCACAACTTTTCGTCTTATTGAGTAAAATACCAAAATTTTAGGACATTTTTGTTAATAAGTCGAAAAATGTTAACTTCTTTGGCACCACGAGATAGGTATTTTTAATACATTTAATCTGATACCACACATGCCTATATAATTTTTTTTTTAAATAGGCGTAAATCGTAAAAAACTGAAAAAGGTCAATTTCCCCCCATTCAAATCGACCCCCCCCCCCCCCTAAAAATGAGGTTGGGACTCTAAAAAAAATACGTGTCGAATTAATTTTCATGAAGGTCGGAGGGTGACACCAGGGAGACTTCCCTTGTTAGTCGACACGTGTTTCCGAATTTGTCTAACTCCATTATCAAGACTATTAAGCTAATATAAAGCCTTATAATACAAGTAGCAAAGGAAACTTAAATGACAAATCGCTAATATTCAAGCTAAGAATTAGGCCGCTGCACGTTGGGTTGAAATGGATCAAAAGTGGCGCTTTATTCAAAACTGAAAAAAAAAAATTTTACAAAAATTATTAATTTAGGGTTAAAGTATATAAAATTACACTAAAAAATCCGTCACAACTATTATTCTGAGTTGTTTACTTTTCTTGCAATCCGCAGTCAAAATCAAATAATTTTTTGTGTTTTTGAATATGGTGCTAAATATTGAAAATCAACTTATTTCTAGATTTTTTTTTTTGTATTTATTCATTCAAAGGTAATTTTTTTATTATGGAACCATCAACTTGAGGCATTTTCAAATAAATTTCTGTTTTTTGTTTTTTGAAAATTGTTGTAAAAATATTTTTGAAATTTTTTTGTAAAATGTTCCAAAATGGGAGTATTTTTAATACTTGATGGAATATAAAAAAAAATGTAAGAGGTTGTTATTGCTTATACATTGTGATAATAAAGCATATAGTATAAGCTTTAATTTAAAAGAAAAAAAACGTCCGCGTTTAATGCCGTTATTTTTTTATTTAAGATTTTATGAAAAAAATCCGGTCTCTTCAATAACACTTCATCACAAAAAAACAAAAAAGTTTCTGACCCAGAAACTAGACCCACTTATCCTTATGTATTTTGACCTTCTAAAGTCGATTCTGCCATCAGAATTGAATTCTATAGTTGGGGTTTCCTGTAATTTACAAGGAAAGTCCGCAAAGTGAACCCACCTAATTTCCTTGTGAATTTGACAAAGTTACAAAAATTTTTAATTTTATTTCTGTATGTAGGGTGCAAGTCTGATTTATTACGTAGAAAATAAGAGTATTTTAAATAAAATCCGTCAAAAATAGCAAAAATTACATGCATTTGAACAAAAACGCGTTATTTCAGTTTTATACAAAAACAGTTGTATTTATGTTGTGAATCAATGCATTTTTGTTGAAGTGCTAGTAACTTATGCAATTTTTGATGGATTTTATGAAAAAACCTCTTATTTTCTTCGTAATAAATCAGACTTGAACATTACATACCGAAATAAAATTTAAAAAAATGTTAACTTAATGTTAGTCAAATTAGCAAGGAAATCAGGTCAGTTCACTTTTGGGGACTTTCCTTGTAAATTAGAGAAAAACCCAACGATAGAATTTAATTCTGATCGCGGAATTGAATTTAGAAGGTAAAAATACATAAGTATTAGTGGTCTAGACCTTTGTTATGGGTCTTTGTAAGCTATATATAAACAAGTAAGAGTTTAAAATTCGGCTGTACCAAATCTTTGATACCCTCCAACAAGCAAAAAATATAAAAATGACAGGGACGGTTTTTGTGGGGAGTGGAAAGGGGGCGGGGCGGGGTAAGCAGATGTCTCTGGGTGGTGTAATATAATATCTGACAAATATGATAATAATAGTTCAGAATTACAACTTTCCTGACTTTTTTTATGGAAAATTTTAAATTTGGTGTAACACAAAAATCCGACTTTGAACAAATTTTATGCAAGTATTAACACATATTTATTTTTTATTGTTTTAAATTTTTATTATCGCATTAAAAATACTTTAATTTGCAACTGTATTTATTAAATTATCGCTTTTGGCTTAAAAGTTACAGCTTAAATTGTGAATCAAGTTCAATATTCAAGAAACACTAAAAAAATTCTGACAGGTTAAAAATAAATTAAAACAACATGTTTTCTCTTAAAAAGGGTGCTTTCTAATGTTTTATTTATCATTCATCAATTAAAAAATATTATATGTTAAAATTACTGCTTCCCTGAATAAAGCGCCACTTTGCCTCTCATTCAACCCAATGTGCGCTGTTCCAAAAAAATTAATTCACATAAAAAATGTAAAAATTAAAATTTCCGAATTTTTTTGGTGTTCTTGATTTCACATCCGAATTTCTTTAAATAAAATTTGGTGAAAGTAAAACGAATGCACTTTTTTCCTTATAACTTTTTAAATTTTAATTATTCGATTTCAATTTCGAATGAAACCGTGATCAACAAAACACTAAATTTGATTTCATGTGATTCGGAAATTTTCATGTGAATTGAAAAGTTGTGAAAGAAGTTTAGAAGAAGTTTAGAAGAATAAAATTGTTGACTATCTTAGTGCGACCACTATCGTCAAATAACCAAAAAAAATAAATTATTAAAAACAGATTTAAATATCGTCACCTAAAATTCAAAAGGCCCTAACTAACATTTTATTAATTTTACAGGAGAAGCATAAAACAGTATTGAGTAAAATTTTTAATTTGTTAATAACTTTGATGGTTTTGATTGAATTGGGCTAAAATTTTGTAAGAGCGTACGTTTTGTGAATATGTATCAAAATTAATAACAAAATAATTAAAAAATGTATTTCGATCATTGGCGATTTCGTAATTCACATGTTTTTAATTTTTGGCTATAAAATCGCAAATTTTTATTATGTGACCCTAATTTTTTGTTGGAACGTGTAGGTTAATAAAATACACCAGAATCTATCAAAATTCCGATTTTGAATTTTTATTGTTGCATTTTAGGTAATAGGCTTAAAAGCTTACTTAAAATATAATTTAATAAAAAGCTATTTTAGGCCGCTGTTCCAAAAAAAGTAATTCACATAAAAAAAGGGAAAGTGAAAATTTCCGAATTTTTTTGGTGTTCTAGATTTCACATCCGAATTATTTTTTCGTTTTGTTTCACATAATTAAAGTTTGGTGAAAGTAAAACGAATGCACTTTTTTCCTTATAATTTTCAAAATTTTAGTTATTTGATTTCAACTTCGAATGAAAACGTAAACAACAAAACACCGAACTCGATTTCATGTCATTCGGAAATATTCATGTGAATTGAAAAGTTGTGAAAGACAGAACAGAGGCCTTAACTT
The DNA here is from genome assembly GCA_963921195.1 of Pegoplata infirma. NCBI lineage: Eukaryota > Metazoa > Arthropoda > Insecta > Diptera > Anthomyiidae > Pegoplata > Pegoplata infirma. The sequence continues at coordinate 281,428 of CAWUER010000261.1, forward strand.
TTTTTAATTTTGAAAAAAAATCCATATTTTTATAAAATTGTAAATTTCGGTGTGGGACACTTTTTTAAATAAGCCAATAAAAATTTAAGAGTATTTGAATGAGGCATTATACTCTCTATCTCTAGCACACAATCGCGGTCAAAGTATTAAAAATCTTAAACAAAAACTTGTACAAAGTTTTATAAAATTTTCATAATATAATATAGGGTTATATAGTCGCAACAAAAAGTCGACTTATCGACTTTTTTCAATTTCAAAAAAGTCGATTTTTCGACTTTTCGGCCTTTTTTTTTAAAAAAGTCGACTTTTTGACCTTTCGACTTTTTAAAAAGTGGACTTTTTTCGACTTTTCGACTTTTCGATTTTTTTCGACTTGTCGTCTTTTTTCGACTTTCTTCGGCTTTTTAACTTTTTTCGACCTTTTCCAACTTTTACAAAAAATAAAAGTTTAGTTCTTACTTGTTTAGGTGCTATTTTTTGGTCATGTTTTATTTATCAAAAAAAGTCGAAGAAATCGAAAATGTGGAAAAGGTTGAAAAAATCGAAAGCAAAAGAGTTGACTTTCGATTTACAGAACACTATCACTGAGGTGTTTATAATAATCAAAAATATTGGTTAATATTGCACTTAACACCTTCTAACTCATGAATTTGGCATTGACATTTTTGCTTCACATACAAAATACATGGAAATACTTATACCTTCAGTTGTTATTAAACTCGGCTCTCATTTGAACTTTTTTTTCAGAAGAAAGAAATTTTATTTAATCTGGCAAAAGTAAAAAAAAAAATAAAAAAAAAAAAATCGAAAAAAGTCGAAGGCAAATGTCGACTTTTTAAGAACAAAAAAGTCGATTTCGACTTTTCGACTTTTTCACACAAAAAGTCGATTAATCAACTTTTCGACTTTTCGACTATAGAACCCTAATATAATATCATTTTGTAACACCCTTTATTATCTGTAAACTTTGTTTCATGCATTTTAAAAATATATAATATTAAAGACACTTTTTTATGTTCACTAAGAAAAAAGGCTTACAAATATTTGCCAACAACTTGAAAAAAAAGTTCTTTGCATGAAACTTGAAACAAAGAAATTCCTTTGCATTTATTTGTTAAGTAATTTGGATATTTTTAAAACAAAAAGTAAGATTTTTTCTTACGTTTTACTTCCTATTGGCACTTTCATTAAGACTTAAGCTAATAAGTCTATGGAAATTAAAAAAATGATAATTTTGCGAAAATTTCCAAGATTTTCTTATAGGTTTTTATATAAAAGAAGGGATAACTTCTGTTAATAAAATTTTTTCAATGAAGACGTCTGGGAAATTGTAAAAGATTTGTATAGAGATTTCAGCAATATCTTCTAAAACTATGTCGGTTACAGAAAATACTTTTTGTCATACCCCAAAATAAGACTTTGAACTGCATTAAAATTTAATTTTACTTTTTATAGTGTTTGTTAACTTTCGTCTTGCTTTAACTCTTTAAGTTAGTTTTATTTACTTAAAATTTTAATAATCCTTAGTAAAAACATTTAAACGGAAAACTATTTTTTTTTTTTATTTTCCAACTAAAGGTTTGTACCTGAAAACTATAATTTAATGCAGAAGCTTCTATGTTGGTAAAAAAAAAACAATTGAACCAAGTAAAAAATTAAAATTCGGTAAATCCGAATTCATGAATACCCTTCATAATGTCTAAAACATTTTAAGTAAGAGAACAAAAATTTAAATTTTCGCGGATTTTTTTTTTTTCAGAGTTCGTTT